>BOPP01000784.1:0-13436 GCA_017312745.1 Gryllus bimaculatus | reverse complement strand
AAAACGATAGCGCCTTTTTCAGAAAATAATGGTTAAAATAAAATTAAATATGATTTATATTGTACGCACAATTGCGGCTAAAATACTCACAGTTTCGAAGAATTCTACTTAGCCTTATTTCAAAAACTGTCTTGACGGAACGGATTTTATTGAAGGAAAAGATATCTATTTATATATTAGTTGTATGAAAATGCCGAAAAAGTTTTGAATTTTTTAAATTCTAGAAAACTCAGAACTTTCTACCAACATGGGATCTTTGCCTCTTCTTAAAGACAAAAAAAATATTCAAAATCGATGGCACAATTTTTTGATAACTTTAAAAATGTTCCAAGAGCTTAATGTAAAGTACTCTCAAAATTAAAATATCGATTTCAAATTAAAGGGGCGACGGTATCAGCTAGATCAATCAGAATATCAACTTAAGAAAAAATAATCAGAACAGTTTAGTCGCTAGCGTTCACAGTCGGATGGACAGACAGGCATTTAGCCTCTCAATCGGCTTTTCGGTATCTAGGACAAAATAAACATGGATTCTGGCTACACCACGTATTGGAGGTTTTTTTTCTAAATTTAGCAACTGAATATACTCACGTTTTCGTTACCTGGGCCCTGTCTCAAGAGTTTTTCTGCCGAAAAAAAGTTTTTTCTGCCGAAAATTTGCAGTTTTTTTGCGCAGCATTACGTAACTTAAAATATATAAATAAAATCTATTCTTAAAAAGTTCCTTCTTAAGCGCGATAAAATAAAATGTGAAGGCCTTTAAAGGTTTCCAGAAATTGCTTGGAACTTTTTGGAACTCTATTAATTGGTACACAAATCTATTAATTCATAAATGGTAAAACATTATTTATTTACATTTACAGAATTACAAATCCACACATTTTGTTGGTTTTTATCTTTATATCATAATCTCTCTTCATACTCAACGACAATTTTTGGGTTCTTCCCCTGGTAACGTATTTTACACGCCTCTATGACAACCTCTCGAGTCACACAGTATTCCATACCACGATGTTGTTACCTCTCACAATATTACTGTGTATATTGTTTATTACTATATTGACGTATTTTAAAAAATTATCTTTTATATCAGTATTTGTGACAAATTCTTTAAAAAATTATTGCCTCTTTTAGTCAGTGTAATTGATATTTTGTATAAAAAGCTAGAAATTGGTCCGCGAAAGTCGGACAATTTCTCATTATTTACGCAATGTCTCGTAACTTAGTTTTAATTTACATTATATATTAGTACATAGTGAGAGAGATTATTTTGTACTTTTCGGTAGTTTTTATTTATAATTTCAACACGATATTGCCTGAAATTAGTGCTTTCATTGTCAGGCATTGTCCTTCCAGCTGCAAGTTTTGACCACTGTCCTCTTTCACAATGTAACCATATCTATTATGTAACTAATACTATAAACGGGTCAAATATTGTCCTTCTCGCTGTGCACGTAGAACGCACTGTTCCTCTTTCACTCGCAGGGGTGGCAGGAGAGCTTTTTGAAGCCGTTGCGCGCAGAGTGGTAATGCGAGCGTGTGGCCGCTCGTGCTCGCCATGGAGGCGTCCTGTGGGGCTCCCTCTACGCAACGTTTTGCTTCCTTCTGCCAGCGTTGCCTGCTCCTGGTGATTTCTTCTGCCTATATCGATGCAGCATCCCCTTCATAAGGAGATAGCCCCCTTCAGGAGCGGCCAGCCAAGTGACTACCGCCGCCCGGAAGAAGTCCGTGACGTAACCCGCCGCCCGATAAGCCAAGTCCCTATCCTTAGTAGAATAAATTATCTTGTCGTCCCATGGGAAATAGATATTCTCGTATGTAGTAAACCACATTATAACCTCAGTGAGTAGTTCAATACCTCCGGAAAGAAGTACCATTTTAATATACAGTTTAATTCTGTAACAAAAGAGGCGAGATACTATTTGCATCTTACTAACATTTGTAGTGTCTCAGAGAATGATGAAATAATATCTTACGTTTTGGCGTCGACTGTAGTACCTCTTCTGTTTCTGCTTTGTGGCGTCTGTTCATTGCCCGTTGCATTGTGTGCCGTGGGAGGGTTGTTTCCTTCCGTGTGTCTTTGACCCAAAGGGATCTGCTCCTCCTCTCGGCGAAGTACAGAGTTGCCTCGCTTGAGGTATTGCACCTTGCTCAAAGTCATCACGAGGCAGACAATGTTAGTCAGCACGAGACAGAACACAGGGCCATAGTAGAACAGTGCGGTTCCAGATTTAATAAAAGGAATTTGACTATTATATTCTGAAACATCTAATAGGTTGAAAAAATAGATATTAGTTACATGAAAATCAAAATTCAAATTCAATAAATGAAATGGATTTAAATATTTTCTCTAAAAAAATAAAAATGCGTCTTTCAATTTTGTAGACGTATTTCAATATCCGTACTTGTGGTATTAGGGATGTAGAAGGCAAAAAATAAGAAACAAAAGTTTTTTATGAACAATTACAAAAACAAGAGGATAACTCAAACATAAATGACAATCTCATGGGCAGGAAACATCAATACAAGTGATATTCGGAAACGGTGAACAATATCACAAAAATCAAATGATCAAAAACTAATCAATTTGTTAATATCACTTAAAGCTTTTTTAAAGATGAGATATCCGTAAGTATACTTGGACAGCTTGAGGATATAAATCTATTATAAATTTTTTCTGATAAATGTTAAATTAAGATCAGAGATGAATGACATACCAAAACACCGGGGATGTGATATTCCATTCAGATTACTACACTGTAGACTGAAATTCAGGCTGTGAGAAAATGGATAAAACTAAGAATTTCAGACAAATGAGTGATTCATACGAAATGTACAAAGTTTTGTTGTACTGAGCAAGAGAAAAAACGTAAATTCACGTATATCAGCCAAAGACTTCAAATACGCCAAACTGAAAAAACGTTAAAAACGGAATGGCAAAATATTCTAATGTATGAAATAAAACTGCAAGTTGAAGGCAACTGCAGCGAAGTGCTGGGCCCAAGAAGAAAGAAAAAAGGGAGTATAAAGAGGCCTACAAATTTGGCAATGAATAATTTTTCAGAGAGAATCAAAGATAACGAACAGCATATCTTCAGATAAGGTACTGTTGATGAAACAAAATACAAAATTGGAATGAAAACAATAGTAAGAGAATAGCCTAGAAACAATCGTGAGGTAAATTCTTTAGCCATATAGAAATATAGGGTGAAACAGGCTCAGTAGACAAAATATTGGTTACAAGTATTCCCAAACAAATAAATAAGAAATTAGTGGTGCAAAAACAGCAACTACTTTCTCGCCACATTTTCCCACGTAAAATTATGAAGAAATTACTGAAATTTTTCGCGAATATTGTAACATGGAAGCTTATTTTAAAAAGCTATGCAGGCCTTGAAGATTTGAGGTCAAGGTTTCGTTAAGGTAAAGAATGTCTTCAATACTTTTAGATGTGGAAAACTCCACAAAAATGTTTAAAATTTTTCTATTTTCCGAAAACTTAATGTTTTCAACAAACATGATACCGTGCCTACTTTCTAGACTATAATTCCACTAGATTACAACAAAATTTAATCCAAAAATTATGGAGACATTTTTTTTTAAATAAAATCTGAAGATGTCCCAGGGGTTTCATGTAAATTATCCGTCAAAAGTAAAATATCGTTCCAGATATCAAGAAGATGCGACATCAAGCCAGGATTCGATTAGGGAAAACTGTATTTTGGGAGAAACGCGGCTAAATGTTATTCCCGATTTTTCGGTAATCAAGGTCCCACAAAACCATGGATTCTGGCATACAACTCACTTGTTCGAGAAATTGTTTCCTAAACTTAACAACTGGTATTTTATCAACTTTTCGTTATCCCCAGGGCCCTGTAGTAAGATTTTTCTGACAAAAATTACCTTTTTTCGCTTCTATCTTTCTCTCCTAACTCGTAGTAAGACAAAAAGGCATGGCAGGCGCCTACCGCCACTGAGGGATGTCCACTCGCAGACGTGGACGAAACGTTTGCCCAACATGCCAAGTGGACCACGGACCTAACCAGTCCGGAAAATCTATCTTCTATTGGGTACAAGAAGTCCGGTACGCTAGCCGTTCACCATCGCCGCGTGGCCAAACATTATTTTGCTTTTTAATTACAACTTTTTGGTTGGCGATGCAATTACAAGCCATGTTTAGCCGTACTCACATGCCCTTCCAGTCATCGCTGCATTACCCCTGAACGTGTTCAAGTCATTGCAGATTCATAGTGTTCTTAACTGTTTCTTTAACCTATTCACTGCTTTCCTGATAATTAAATACTTTTTATCCATAATTTTGCTTTCCGATCATCCAACATAATTAGTAAAGATTCCTTAACCCCTGTTGAATAACTCTTCGAGCCTGTTTTATCAATCGTTTCATCACATGCAGATATTTTATGTTTTGCAGTCATGTTATAATGTACAACACCAAAAAAAAATAATTTGTCAGCCGCTCGGTCCTCAGTTGATTACACACATATCTAATTCTATTTACCTTCGTTGGAAAGTGGTTCAATGTAACACACTCGTGTCTCATAAACGATGGGTTGTAACCATGTGGTCTCTTCCGGCCCATCCGGTTTGAATAAAAGGATGGAACACGTTATTGTAGACTGCAGGCAGCCCCAAAGCGAAGGCTGAAAACGCCGCAGGAATTTCTTTCCGTTTCCTTTATTTAAAGCGTGTCATGTTTAATCTAAACAAAGAAAGAAGATTATTTAGCTTTCTGACGACATAAATTTTTCCACCTAGCGATGAGTTACATTCAACTAGTAGTCTTCTTTTGCCTTTCGGGCGAAGCTCCATTCAAGAGTGTGATGTGCCACTCTACAGACGAAAACGTACATCAAAGTACGAGGTGAACAACAGTTCGTACTTTTTTCACTTTAGTATGCGGAGAACGTAATTTTAGAATAAACAATTGTCTGTCGATATTATCTCATCACAGACACCTTATGTAAAAACTCTTTAGCACTTGTAGGCATGAAGGAGCGAAAAGTATTATTTTTCAAAGCTAATACATCAACACAAATTCAACAATCAAAGTTCCGTTCCATTCCGCAGAAACATAACTCAAAATGAAACGAAAATTCTATGACTTTCAAACTGACGAAGAGGAATGACGTAGAGCAAATTCATATTCATTTTAGGGATCTTACAAGACCTCAGGAGAGAGAGCAGTAGTACATATATATTTAGAAACTGGTGATAACACTAAACAAGTCAGCAATGGCCGCCTTTTGGAATTCACTTTGTTGTATACAGAGATTTAACATTGATGAAAGAGTCTTGCAAGAATGAGTTTCTCAACTTAATCGTCCTTAGAATTTAGGTATTACATTAAATGAACTACACTTATCACATTAATATTCAAAGAAGGCCTATCGACATGAAAAATTGAAACAAAAGATTTAGGATACAGTTCTCACGATGCCACAAATTCTTTAACATTATAAGCAATATGAACACTGACACCTTAAATAAGAACGTATGAGCAGATTGTTTTTCCTAAAAGGAAAATAAAATTATTCCAGGCAATTACTTGCTGCTAGAGTCATGGGACGAGGTTTAGCTATACTGTTAAAACAAACGATAAATATATTCTTTTTTAACGCCTTCCATTTCAACACTTGTTTTCCTCTCAAAACATAAATTAAATATTTTACGGAAAAACGATTCTTGATACCACAAGGGATTAGGACAACATGTAAAAATAACATTTTTTTTCTTTCATTGCTAAGCATCATGACGTATCTCAAGATTCCCTCCTCTGCTTTACAAAATACAAATCATTTGAAAAGAAAGTAATTAGAGGCAGGCTAACATGAAAATAATGAAGATAGTTTTTAGGATCATATTATTCTCAAACGAAATCACTTCTTGGAGGAATTCTTTCAATATTTAGTCAATGGTTTCATGCACTTTTCCTCTTCGGGTGCTTACAGTAGCGATTTTTCTCACCGAAAATTTGTCGTTTTTTGGCAAAGAATTATGTATGGCTTCTTCTCTACTGCGTCTGCGGAGCGAGAGGAGCAAGAGTTTTCTGGAAGTCGTAATTTGCACTTCACATGTGACAATTTGTATGTGGAGAGAGTCGTCGGCTCCTTTTGGGAAACGAGATTTGGGAAACAAGAATGTTTCATTATACTCTCCAACTTTTATAATTTTTTCCAGATTTTAAATGGTTCACGTTGTTTCAACTATTAGTTTTTTTGCTGATTCGGTTCTTCTTCAGCAAGAATTGTACGAAAACCCTGCCTTTTTGTACCAGCACGACACAATTACAAATCTGTTATTGCAGTGAAAGTGGAACTAAAAGAAAGTGAATATTTTTATCGGAACAGCAAAGACTGCACTTCATTTAGAATCGAATACATTTTTCGTACTTGAAGCCCTCGCCATGTTTGCACCACAGGGTCGGTCAGCAACCCCAGGAAGCAGTCAGCAAACGAAGTACATCAAGCAGCGCTGCATACAGAAGACACACTCATTAGTTATATGTTAGATTGGCTCTATACTTAAGAATGTGCAGATCGTAACTAACACGCTAGCAAAAAGAGACAATTTAGCAAGCAGGGAACATCTTGTACATGAGGTGTTCATTACTGTCATCTGAAAATATTACTGACAGTATTATAGAGCAAAGCCAACACAAATTGTTCATCAGCAAATACGCGTACATACTCTCGTTTTTGTGCGAGGTATTGTTTAAACAGAATTTAAGGAAAATGTTAAGTAGTATTGAGAAAATTGATGACATTGAATCGGAAATATAACGTATATATATAGAGGGTCCACTGATACCGGAAAGGTTTTGTTTACAACGTTTAACTTGTACGTCTACAAACGCCTACTGTTCTGAATCAAGTAGCGGAGCGGCCTTTCGAGGCCCTGCATTTCCTAAAAGACCAACCAGAACCAAGATAGGAAAATAATGAAAGAAGTTGAAAAGTAGCACGATTGGAGGTCGAATACTCCCTCTTTGTTCTCGTATTCGAAGCAAGGCTAACGAGACTCTTTGAGAAGGCGCTCAACAACGAAGCGAGTCAGTGGTTCTGGTAGGCCAGCGTTAATGTAAACTGCAGCCGAAGAAGCCTAGACGGTTCTGCCCGCGACGACCTCCGAAAAGCAGAAAACTGTTGATTTTCGAGAAATTTTATACGGCATCTTTTAAAGTACATATAGCGTCATAATACAATAAATGAGAACAAATCGCCGCTAAAATATTACTTGAGACAAGTGAATGAAAGTATTTTTTCTTGTAACATTTTAGTAAATAGTAAATAGAGCAATATGGCGTATATGTCATCTTATAGAGCAACATTTAGTACTATATTTCTCAAAAGTTTAAAGAAAAATTGAAGCCCGTTTTTGAAAAATCTTGTGCTTAACGAAATCAAAAATTAAATATGAGAACAATATTATTTAAAGAAAATACAGTTAACATCAAAAAAGGTACAATTTTCTTTTCATTTCTCCCGTGCACCGACAGAAGTGTAAGAACTCTTTGTTAAAGAAACTTGTAACCCGCTTGGAATCAAGCCGCTACGGCCTCGCGTATTTGGCCAACTTGCGCGTTTCCGTCCCCATCCTCTGTATAAGGCGCGCGGACGGCAAATCTGCCTTCGGAAAAGAGTTTTTTACCGTCTACAACTTTTTCAACAGAAGATTTAATTTTCCAAGAAGTGCACTCAAATAAAGTAATATCATTTGAAACGAAGAAGGTTTCTGTATTATAGACAATTAAAAATTGATCCTATTATAATTAAAATAAAGTACTGGAGTTGGATCAGCGCAGTCAACGCAGCGCCGCCACCAAACGGTCAAATCGGCGAGGTAAACGGCGAGGCGAGCGGACGTTTAGAGAGTGCGCGGAAAGGCGTCCGTGTGATGCAACGGACGGGGCAGTGCTGCGTCCCCAAGGATAATTGTTGTTAGTGGCAGTTCGGACTGAGTGTGGCCGCTGAGTGTGGACCAGGTTGATAAGGATTACAATCAGATGATTAGTGAAAGTGGGAATTGCGCACCAGAACTGATAAAAACCAATAAGACAGGAAAATCGTGTGGCGATGGACTCGTGTCATAATTCCCGCCCTGGTATAATATAACAGTGGACAGTACTGTACGGAGATGCGCGCAAAAGTGGAGAAAGGTCGATGAAAAGACTAGAACTGCCGACGAACCATCAAATCACGCGTCGTGCGTTCCAAGTACCCGTGAGACATTATTCGGTACCGGCTGGGGGTGGACCCCGGCGAATATCATCGGCGGTTACGTTGGGCCAGAGGAGTTGGTTCGCCGAAGGAGGGCAATTTCCCGGCGGACTTCGGGCGGACCGAAGATTGCCGAAGACAATCGCCGCCGTTGCCACGACGGAACGTTGCATCCAGAGAAAGTAGGTGGTTTTTTTAAAACATCGAGGTAGCGGTTCGACTCGTGCGCTTTGTTTTCCAAGGCTGCGCATTGCGATTTGTAAATACTATTTGTACAGTGGGTGTCTCTGATCCATTAAAATATTTAGATGTGCAAAAACATTTATAACGATTATGCTTCCAATGCTGCGGCGCAAATTCCTGGAGACCCATCTCACGAACAATGTACCTGTCCCGAGCATATCTATTCGTCGTGAAAGTAACCGTTGCTACGCTTTTCCCAGATACGTCCAATTATATTATTATATATATATATATATCTGATATAATATGATAATATATTATTAATATATATTAATTATATATTATTAATATATATTAATATATATAGAAAACAGAAGTTAACCCTGAATCCAAATCAGATAGATATTCTGATTGAACGTATAAAATCTCCAGAAGATGAAAATAAACTTCACAAAGAGCGGTACATAAACTAAAATCATGTTGTACGAATATAATTTTAAAAATTGGAAAAAACAAGGAAAAAGTTATGGCCTTTATGGGAAACATGCTGTAAAGATCAAAAATTGTAATAGAAAATGAAATTATAGAAGCCAGTTTACACTTCAATTTATGTCGCGGTTGTGATGTGAGTTACGAACGAGATAATGGTATAGAAAATAAGATCCAAAATTTTAATATATTTGCGGCACAATAATAGAACCTTAGGCCAAAAAAGGAAGATACAAAAATAAACACTTTATAAGAGTGATGGCCATGCCAATGCCTTCTATTATGGAAGTGAAAGTTAGGTAACAACTAAAAAGGATGATACCAGAATACAGGTTTGGCAGCAAATGAGATCTTTTAAGAAGAGTGAAAGGATGTAATAGATTGAAGAATAAAAAACGATGACATTCGACAGGAATGAAAATAATACAGTCTATAAATGGGAAAAATAGAGGATACTAGAGACAGATGGAAGGAACACACAGGAAAGATAATGGAAAGAATCAACAATACCCAAAAACGTTTATAACTGCGTTTTTACCTCGTGGTACAAGAAATATTGGAAAGACCGAGGAAAAGATGGAATGAATCTTTGTCGAAAACGGAAGCCGCTGCAATGAGCCTAATCCGAGAAGTGAAGTAAGAAAAAAGTTTTCGCTAAAATATAATGTGAACAAATTGCTCCGAATGTAAATTTTAACTAGGTATATTATACGGGGAAGAAAATTGGAAAAATACTGGATATTTCTGTTGTGCATTTTAGAGACTTCAAAAGTTTTTTTATTTCTATTTTGATGTAAAATGAAACTTTTTTACGGGCGGTAACGTACACATACATAAATCTCATATTTCCGTCATTACATGATTTCAATGAAAATTATCTCTAATTGTTTACATTGCTTGCCGTTGTGCCTAGGTAAGTAGGACAGTGCATATTATTATCCATGAAAAATAATTATCTTACACAACGTCGCCTGTCAAAAACACTCAAATCACAAATGCATCAGAATTGATACATAGTCCGTCTATCACTAATCTTGATACTTCACTTTTCTCTAATATGCAAGACTAATATGAATATACTCACAAAATTCTTGCAATACTGTGTGATGATCTGCCGATATTTCTTCTTTTCCTTTTTTCGTCTAATATAGTCACATCAAATGCGAGTTGTAGTACACGGCCTGCCCGATGTTGAACAGGCAACAGGCACGCCAGCGTGGCAAGCAAGGCAACGTCCATGGATGCTTTAGTCGCATGCTCTTATCGGCAGGGCAACTAGTTTTAGCAACGACGGCAGTCAACATTAAAGCAGAGAGAAAGCAAAGAGGTCGGAGCAACCAGGTAGACGCCTGCTAGTGATACGTGGTACTGCGCCATGAGAAGACGCCTTCCTGTAAACTGCTGTTGCCGCTAGGGTAGATTCGAAGCCAAGTCTCCAAAGTAGAGAAGTGGAATTGGTGGATGCCACCGTGTGGCGAGCCATGCAGCGTACGCGTTCCTCAAACGGTAGGAGACGAGGATGCAAGCACAACGAGTGATCTCCTTTATGTTGGAAAACTCCGGTCAAAGTATGTGAGGGAGGATTTATGCGCGTCCAGAATGCGTCATGTAATAAATCTACACTGCCATCCTCCTTTCCTATTCTTCTTCAGCACACTCCAGTGTCGCAGCCTTACGTGCGCATTCCTGCCCGACTGCACTGTGTTCTAAACAGCATCGCAAAGGGCCCAGAGGCGGGGGTGCAGCGTCTACACAGTAGCGAGCCTTTCCCTGTATCCTCCACTCTGGCTTGGCCTAGCGATGAAATTAAGTTCCAACGACAGGCGATAGTGTTCCTCAAATAGTCTTTCTTTTCAGGCAGAGAGGGATCCCAAAGAGAAGACACGTTTCAGAAACGGCAGTGTCTGCTTCATCATTATATACAGTAAACACTGTCGCCGATGCTAATCTATCGACAGACCGGGCGGTAGCCAACCGCCTCACCCACTCGCTGTCTTGAGGACGGAGTATAAAACCGTAAACGTTCTGTAATTTGAGAAGTTCCTGTCCAATTGCTTCTATGCACACTTTCCATCGGCTTGAGAGCATCTGGTGTACATCGGCAGGCAATTTTTCACAACCATACAGTTTTGTAATTTTACGCACAACAAACCAAAGTGGCCGCCAGGAACGCCCAAGTACCCCGGCGATCAGGAACCACACTGCATTTTTGTGAAGAAGAAACGAAGAATAGAGAAATGGTCTGGGACTTACTACAGCTTCGCCCTTTCGTGTGTGCACTGTTTTCTCCGTTTGCACACGCTTGCACGATGCACAAGGATCTCAGACGAACACTGGATGGTGTAGCAGACATCTATCAGAACGAGAGCTGGACAACAGGCTGAGCAAGGATGCAAACGTCGGAGAGAGGAATGGGCGTCGTGGATTCTGTCGCATGCGCGAAGGAAATAAGTTCTTTCTTTTGAAAGCTTCCCAGAAACTCCACAGAATCTTCCTGCAAATGGGCGATGGGCGAATCGGGCGTGGAGGAATTTAAAGGCGTGCGCCGAACGCCACTGGGGAGAGGAATCGCGTCATAAGATAGCGCAGTCCGTGGCTGAGTAAGAGGAAAAGGAAACACACACTTTCCTGCTTCGGTATCCAATTCTACCATCCCCAGAATATGGCCTAGAAGTTGTTATAATGATCCAACAAATATATTGACACTAAAGGACAACGAGACAAACGCACGGAAGAAGACAAACCATTGTAAGGCGAAAATATAAAGGAGAGAAAGAATATTTAAAATAAGTTTGTCTTGCATTCATCTATTTCTGCTGGAGCAGAAATTTAAATTTAAAAACATAGATAACAACTGACTAAAAACTCAAAGATAAAAAATGCAAAAAATCAATGAAATGGGTGTTAATGATACTTATAAGTCTGTTGTAAATGCGAGAATATACGTGAACATTTACAGACATGGTTGGAAACTGCCATGAAATGCGGTTAAAAACAAAACTTTTGTGTAGAATTATAATTGAGTTTTTTTTCGTTTGGATCTAATATAAAAAATGTGTTGTGCACGAAGAGGAGGCTATGTCCTTCCGCCGGTCGTGAAAGAGGTCGCCTGTGTTTAATTCAATGCGAGTGAAGAAAGAGGGCGAGGTATATAAGAGAGTGCAATTGGAGGACGAGTTGTTTCGAGGGCCGTATGTTTTAGAGATATAGCTATGGGGGAGTGTTTACTGTTTAGAAAATTTGTGTTTTTTGAGATGTAATGTTTTGTGAGCATGCTATTTTGAGAGCGTGCTGTTTCGAGAGCGAGCAATTTGGGAAGAGTATGCTATTTAAAAGCTTTCTATTTTGAAAGAATGGCAATTTCGAGACCCGTGCAGTTTCGACCGGCGTTGCTGTTTTTGAGAGATTGTGGTTCGAGAGCGAAGCTGTTTTCGAGAACGAGAAGATTCGAAGAGTGCTTGTTGGCAGCGTGCCCGTTTTTTAGAGAAAGCTTTTGGGGGGACGACTACTTTAAAGAACGTGCTTGTTTTGGAGCGTGCTGTTTTGAGAATGGGTTGTTTTGAGTGCGGTCTGGTTAAAGAGGCCGACTACTTTGAGAACGAGTTGCCTTTGAGACTGTGGTGTTTTAAAGAACGTGCAGCTCTTGGAAATCGATCTGCGAGGGAATTATCTCTTCCTGGTCAAAAGTCAGCGAGGGTGCGAGTCTCTTGTTTTTCCGTAATTTCAATGTGCTGAAGGCCTTACTTTGCCCTCTCAGCTAATATCACTGTGTTTTTAATGCCTGTGAAAATAAAATGATTTCCACAGGAATGCTAGCGCTTTTAATAACAAAGGTGGCTTTTTTTAATGTTTTTCGTAGGTACAGCCTAGGACATCCGAAGCATCTTGAAGTCAAAGCTGAGAGTTCAAGTAGTTTGGTGGATATTTATTAATCATAAAATCGCCCCAAACAAATTTTGGTAATGTTTTCACGTAGGCGTCCTTTCCCTAGATTTTGCCTTGCCTCTGCGGAGTGGTCTTCGCGCCTTTAGCCCTGAGGCCTGTGGTGGTGGAGGAAGTGGGAGGGAGAGGAAGAGGAGGGCTTATCTTCTGCGCCTTTCTTGGCTTTCCTCTGCGAAACACGTGCGGTTTCGGAGACTCCGCGTCATAAATTTGCAGCAAACGCATCTTGTTGACTACAATCTTGTGATACAAAATTTTTGTTGTTCAAGCATGGCAAACTACGTTTAAGAGAATGGTGCAGGTCTCATATTTTCTGCTATCCACTAGTTTTTTCAAAATTGCAAAAAGACATTTAAATCTACGATTTTGGAGATAGAAGATTTTGGGATCGGACAATGACTGGTCATACAAAATTACCATTTCAGAAAAGGTCATGCACATTTTTTTCTGGGAAAGGTTAGTAGTGTTTTGCATGATATGTGCTTGAAAGTTACAAAAATCGTTTTTTTTAAATCCTCTGATTTGTTTGAGAACGTTAAGAATATGGTATCTCTTTATTGGTTTGTTTCCGTTTTTTCCGCTATT
>BOPP01000783.1:0-13446 GCA_017312745.1 Gryllus bimaculatus | reverse complement strand
GGTGAGATGCTATGTGTAGTCTGTTTGAGCGATTTTATTAGAGTCCAAATATTGCTGGGGTGCATAGTTAGGTCTGTAATCGTTTTCGTCCAGTTTTAGCGCTCATAGTCTATAAAAGCGTCGTGTAGTGCTTGTTTGGAGTATAGATAAGTCATTTTGTCTTCCTGTCGACGAGTATTGTAAAAAGTCCGCAATAATGTTCTTAACCCCCATACGTCACATACAGTTTCTTACTGTTTTTCCACTAGACAAATTAAATCTAAATGCAAAAAAATAGAATGTGCTATAAAAGCAGTGTTGCCAGATGTGTTTGTAGAGATTCCACCATGTTCGTTGAAGTTTCCGCCGAAAATCCGCTGACTTAACTTTCCCGCCTAAATCCGCTAAACATAAAATAAATTATTTTTTTCATATTTAAATGTTCTATTAATTTATTCTATTAAAACAAAAATGTGATTGCGAAATAACAGTGGCTTTATTGAACCTGCAATTCAATATTTAGATAATTTAGAATGAATTACTTGGGTGAAAATTTGAAAAATAACAATTGATTTCAGGTATTATATAAGTATTATATTATTTATTCTTGCTAGTAAAATGGATTTAGAAATTTTAAAAATATTCAACATCTGTGCAAAACAATTAATAAAGGTTAACGAAAACTGATAAATCATCGTTCCCATTATCACTATTTTTTTTTAAAGTCATACTTGTCTTTTTGAGTTATTTTTTTAAAACTTCATATAGGAACGAGTAATTATGACATTTTCCCGCTCTTTTTAGACCAACCTTTTGTTTCTATGCTTATTTTTAACCACTTTCACTTGGCATTTGAATGTGGTCAGACCAAAAAGGAAAGAGCAAAATCCGATAATTCTTTGAAAGGTTTTACTCCAGCAGCATCGACATAATTATTCACCTCATTACAAAATGAGACCGTGCTTTCGTTTTCATTCCATGTGGTCAGATGAATGCAATCAAATTGAAATTCTATCTTAGCAATTAAATCGTTGGACATACTGCGAAAATTCAAAGGCGGAGTGAGTTTTGGTTTTATTGCACTTAAACGGTTCATGATTGATAACGACAACAGTTTCTAACGATTCAATATTATCAGGTAAGCGTTGCTTCAACTGCTTGAAAAGCAAAAACTTTTGTTGATATTTTTTGACAAAAAAATTTTGTGAAATCAACAAAGCATTTATGAAGGTATAATTGTATGATAAAAACAATAATAATAATAAAAAACAGTTTTGACGTTTAAATAAAAGTAACATTATTTTGTTGAATCAACAAAACACTTCTCTGTGTATTTATGTAAACAAATCCATGTCAGTTAAAATAATTACCTGCATCGAGCTTTTTGAGGATTATTTACAATCTCCATAATCCAGTCCTTTAAATTATTTCGTGTTAGTCATTGTTTACAGCAGGTTTGTTGAAACCTGCTGTATATACAGTCTCTGGTTGAAACTTTTGTCCCTTTTCCTTTGGCATTATTAACTGTTTATCTGAATCAATATAACACCAACTGCGTTGACCGACGCGTAACAGTTTTAGCTGACGAAATGGTAACGAAAATTCTGAGTTTCCTTTGAAGGAATACTTAAAAATGAAGTTAAAATAAATATAGGGGAGTTAACGTTTAAATTCTTTAAATGTATAAAAAAGTTAGGTGTTGGTTGCTAAAGTGTTCGCTGAGCCTAAGTGCCCTAAGTTTGGTACATAAAGGGCTATAAAATCTTAGTCACAGGTGTCCTCTTACCATATTGGAGAAAGTTCCTGTAAAATTCGATACTTAGTATTAGTATTTTTAATAATATATTTAATTATTTTTAATTAACATTATCGCCAGATCACCCCCCCCCACAGCTTGAAATTTACTAAGATGTTTTTACAGCTATTTTAATGATATTATACTGATTCCTCATTTTCAATTCGTCAATTATTTTAGTCCATCGGATGGCGTTTTCAGAAAGAATTTGAAAACGCAAAAAAAAAAAAAAAAAAAAAAAAAAAAAAAAAAAAAAAAAAAAAAAAATAATTTAACTTTGTTTTCTTCGTTTGAAATAGGAATACTGTAAAAATAATTTTAAATTGAATTTAAATTGATTTTCAACTGAATTAATGTAAAAATTAAAAGCAAAATCATATGAAAAATAACGTCATATCCTTCTTGTTAAAACTTCCCGTATGCTTTTAATCGTAAAAAAATGTAACGAAATTAATGTATTCGGTTAGCATTCAGGAAAAATATTAATAAAGGATGCGCTTATGTGAACTGAATTGTCTGTCCTTTATTAATATATTCTCTGAATACTAATCAAATACGCCATAAGGGCTAGCACACGAACTCACGACTACGACTAAGGATTAGCGACTGTCTTTTTGTATCCCGCATGAAGTGCCCGATAGAAAAGGACAGATCCTTAGAAGGCATGAGATAGTTAAGGGCAATTGCTTATTCTTAGTCATAGCCGTCGTTATTGGCGTATTCGAGCACCAATATTTTAAAATAATAATAAAGGACGCACTTATATGGAACTTGTTTGTCTTTTTTATTTTAAAATGTTTCTTCTAGAAACCGCTATATGTGTCAGGCCTTAATAGTGAAATTTGAAATCCAGACTATTTCCACCGTCTTTATTAATTTCCGCCCTCTATTCCGCTGTTCGCGAGAACTAATTTTTTTTCCGCCGTACGAGTTCAAAATCCCGTTGAAAACGGTGGGAAGTCCGCCGATATGGCAACACTGCATAAAATAATCTTTAGGCGTGTCGAGGTTAGAAATGAAGTACGGTCTGTTAAGCAACAGTGATGCCAACGTGCGCTTTTCTGCTGCACTGTACGAATCGAAAGTTATTCTCTCGATGGTAGCTACGCAATACTGCCAATGCGGGCGGAGCGCTACCTGTAGCGCTCGAGTATTTTATCTATTAAGCTTTCCAATTTTTCCGAAATTGCATTTCCTCCCTTTCCTCAAATCTAAAAGCTTATTCCTAAGAGACTCAAATCACACAGGAATGTTTCTGTAAAGCCTCTCACGTCCTTAGTGCTTCGAAAATGTTATAAGAAATATTAATTTTAAAGTGCACCAATTATTTTCAATACAATATCCAAAATTCAAACCAACTTCAAGCAGTTGCAATACGGCCAAACCCTCGTGTTTCGTTTTTACCAGTCGATAAATACAGAGTTGATTACCGAACAAATATATTTAAAATTGCTTTTGTTGATAAAAGAAGTCGGCCCTACGGGGAACAAACTGAATTTAATTCACGCGAAAATGAGCGCCAGACAGATGACATATCTACCGGTAGACATGCGGCGTAAAATCACTTTGGCAAATATAATTATAGTTAAATTGTCATACACATCAATTACCCTTTGTTTTATTTCGACTATTAGCATTTTATCAATCCTGGCACTTTACGGTTTGTGGATCATACATTCTAAATTGTTTGCAAAGTAATAGGAAATTAAAGTTAATAAAATTACAACCTAAAATCCAAAATCAAGAAAAGTAAACGAAATCACATTTAACTTTGACGCGGTTAAAACCATAAATCTCAAAATACAACAAAACTACTCACAGGCGAACAAACACATGTAAACAATCGGAACGCAACTTTTCTGAGCACAGTAAGTACGGTGTTCTGAAGCACGTGCACGCGAAGGCCGTAGCTATGCCAACAGCCGCACGTAAATTTGCATTCAAAAAATAATATATTTTAAAATATTCACCACGATTTGGCAAAAATACTAATGTATTCAGGTACTACTCAATTAATGTTGCAGTAACGTCAATTTGTTTGCGCTACCCAAATTTGCTTTTCAAAAAAGCGACATATTTTGCATTTAATTTTTCTTTCTCATCTTTGCTTCGCTAACATTAAAGCTTCTAAGCAGCGATACACATGAGTAGACGTGTCTTCTAGGGTACATCCAACTGCATTTGTGGTTGGCTGGCGTGATTGCCGTGCACCACATCGTCCTTCTCCTTTTGATATTTCTCGTTCTAACAAGACATTCGGAGCATTAGCTTTCCGATCAAATGTCTAGACAATTGAGAATTATGACATTTGCATTTTCATAAAACATCCATAATATCTTTACAAACGCTTTAATTATTAATACTATTGTTTAATATATTGTAGGAATAGTTAATGGAAGATGGTGATATATTCCTAGAATTAATTGTGTTATCGTGAATTCAAGACGTATTACTGCTTAATATAGTAATTAAGTATCCCTTAAATTTATAATCTTATTTTTAATATTCCTACAGCACCACATACGAGTATATTTTCACTATTATTTGTAACTAATATGTAATCTTAAAATAAGGAAACATGTATTCTACAACTAAAGGCTTCATCAAAGTCTTAGGGGTTTAATAAGATACCTATAATACAATTAATTATTCTGAATTCTTATTTTAATGAAAATAGTTCATCAATATAACTAATTTTTAATATGTGTATGACTCCTAAATCGCAAGATATTCGTGCCCACTGAAGATATGCAAATAAAATTCCAACATTTCAGCAAGTTTGCAAATTCCCATAAACCTTGGTTCGTGTTCAGCTTTCTATGTTTCACCTATGAATACCGTAGTTATAATTTAGAACAAAGATGCATTGCGTCAGTCGACAGTGTCAGTGAACACGCGGAAAAACGACGCTACGCACATCCCCATTGGCAGACGTTGCGCCTGTGTCTGCAGTGAGATGAGGCAGCCGATCTGGATTTCGGAAATAAAATGTTAACAAAACTTTTTTCTTCTTCTTCGAAAAATCTGGATCTACTATTCGTCATGAACCCAAACACTGAAACTGAAATTTTTTTGTAATGGAAGCTACACCTAATTTGTAGAAGCAACATTTATCTTTTTATTCGTTACAAAGGCCTTCCATTACCAATTTTTGGTTTTCGAAAATTCGTAACTGCACCATTAACTTTCTCTTTACTACGTACACGCAGTGAGACTACAATGTAACAATCTAAGAGAGGTATTCACGCATCGACGGGTGCACGAAAGGATGATTTGAACAAGATCTATAGAGAAAATTCTCCAGAACTGTATATTTACCTTTAGCTACGGATATCCATTTTCCCCAGCTCTACATAATAATTACGTGCATATGTACGAACACGAGAAAGTAATATACAAACATAAGGCAAGAACGTAGAGAACACATTGAACCATGGTTTGATATATTTTAACTTTCTCGCCCTTACGAACGTAATTGCAATCGTACCCCGGAAAACTGCGAATTTCCGACAGAAAATCTCTAATCGTCGGTTTCTGATAACGTAAGTCTTACATATATTCGTAGTAATTTTCTTCCTCTAACTCGCGGTGAAGATGGAATTGTTTTTTAGTGGATCCTTCACAATCGCTTGACGGCAAAACGTCTTAATTTACGGGCTAAAAGCCAACTGGTCAAAAAGTCTCTGGTCATTACAAGACCAGTCTAAACAGATTTTCTTCAAGATTGATATTAGCCGATCGCCCTGAACGAACGGCTGAGGAAGTTTCAAAACTATATTTTCATTTTTGAAGGCATTTCCCCCAAACCGTTATAAACATTTTCACTATTTTCTTAAAAATGACTCCACATTTTTTTTATTAAATGTTATCTTCTGATAGCGTAAAAGTGAGTGTGGTGCAGGTGCCATGTTCGTTTAAATCCCTGATTTTAAGAAAATTGCAGAAGTGCAATTATTTAGGAGTCTTCCTTCATTTAAAATATTGAAGATTAAGCTGTTCTCCCTAATGAAATCTGTTTTTTAAAGACACACCTTGAAATGTTAAATTTTTCGAAAAAAGTAGCAATTTTCCTCGATAAAGGCAACTTTAATTTTTTTAAAATATTTTTTCTCAAAAACCGCTCCAAATTCTTTCTTCACATTTTCTCCACGTATGTATCAAGGGAGAGTAAAAAATATGGGGTAGTGTAAATAAAATCCTAGACACGCATCTAGGAGACAGACACACACACACGGGCAGACGGTCGGACGGACAAATGTTTTGCTGTCAATCGAGTTTTCAGTACCAAGAACCCATAAAACATGGATTCTGCCTACACAACGTGTTAGAGGAATTTTTTCTGTATTTAGCAACTGGATTTATTCAACTTCTTCGTACCACGGCCCGACAATAAAAGTTTTTGTGTCGAAAATTCGCCCTTTTCCGGCCACGATTTCAAATACTTCTCTTCTTACGTCAGAAATGGCGAGAACATCAATTTTGGAAACACGGCTACGTCTGAATTAGGCTCTAGTGGCGTTCACAGGCGAACGGACAGATGGGCAGGGAGACAGATATATTATCATAAAAATATAGTTATTGTAATTTGTTCAAATAAATAAGACGATACAAAGGTAACTTATACCCAACATAGTGTCATGTTTCCTGGTTTGCTAATATTATAGGGTACTACTAACTGAATGTCCCTGGTCTTTCTGTGGGTTCTTGACGATTGACTGTATGCAGATGCTTGTATGATTAGTTCAGATCCCATTTTCGTTGAACACTCTTTTCTCGAAAATTGAAAAATTTGTTCGGTATCTTACAATTCGTACAATCGCACAATTATGAAGATATTTTTTCTTAAACAAATGTGTTCATCAAAAACAAATTTTCAAATAAGATCATTTTGAAGAAGAGAATTCTACGATTCGAACCCGGGTAATCCAAACTTAAAAAGTCGAAGCACTTTTCTTATTACAGATTATATTCATCACTAATTTACTGCAAACTTTGGCGCAGAGAAAGAATTGTTATGGCTGATAGTTTAGGAGGAACGGGCTTCTTAAATTTCGGAGTGCTCTTCTAAAAGGGCGAAATCTGGGATTCGAACCAGTGTAATATAATCTAACCGGTCGGCGGCAATTTTTTTATTACAGATACCATTTAATACTTGATTGCATCACATATTGGCGCAGAGTATGAATTGTTAGGGCTAATGGTTTAGAAGGTACGGTCTTCATAATTTCCGCCGGGCCTTCCTTCAAAGGACATTCTGATATTCGAAAGTGCGTTATTGAAACAAATCCGTCAATTTTTCGCGGCAATTTTTTTTATTACAATTCATATTAGGCTTTTGTGTATGGCAAATTTTGGCGCAAAGTTTGAATTGTTATGGCGGTTGGTTTAGGAGGTTTGAGGTTCTTAACTTACCCAGAGCTCTGGTGCGAGTGCGAAATCTGGGATTCGAACCTAGATAATATTATCTAACCGGTCCGCGGCAAATTCTTTTGTTACAGATTTTATAAAATACGTGTTTGCTTCAAATTTAGACGTAGAGTATGAATTGTTAAGGCTGATAGTTCAGTAGGAATGGGCTTCTTAACTTTCGGACTTCTTTACCTTACTCCTATGTTTAGCACTGGTTTACGGCAAATCTCTCTTTTCCACATCTTAAAAACGTACAAGAACCACACTGCACTTATATGCCCCCAAAATTTCCATCGTCAATAGGTGGAAAAATAACAGAGCCACAACGTGCTAACAACTCCTCAGTTTCGGAGGATTTCAAGATGATGGTTCTGCCTCCCCCCACAGATCCATTAACGTCTCCTTGCCGCCGTGCACACACCAGTCTTGACATTGAGAAACACCCTGATGATTTCATCAAACGTATGTTTCTTGAAAACTATGGGAAGCCTCAAAAAGGCTGTGAATTGCCACATTCGGTTCACACAAAATGAGGGCAGCAAGTCAAATATTTGGACTAATACCACTGGCTCGTCTTATCTCATAACGATCAAGGGCTCTATTGCGTTTACAACGCACTAGTTTTTGTAGGTGATCACAGAGGCACGAAAATATTGATAAAAAGAACAAGAACATGAAAATATTGATAAAAACGCCGTTGCAGTCTTTTGCTAAACTAATTGGGCAAAATGGTTATCTTGCACGCCACGAAAATAGCAAATGTAAGGACGCTGAGGAAGCTGGGAAGGTCTTCCTTCGTTATTTCAAGTTTATTCAAGAAATAAGCGAAGAAGTAGAACATAAAAAAGAAATGGGGGTTCTTAAGAAATTCTCAAGGTCATCCGAAATATGGCCATGGAGCGTAAACGAACAATGGCGAATGTTAAGAACGAGAACGACAAAATAAATACAACAGAAGAGATCACGAAGGGATGGGAAGAATGCTCGAAACAGTTATATGAGAAGAACTTACAAATAGAGTAGTAGATAAATATAGATGATTACGAAGAACCAGAGATAGAAGAAATGCATTGGGCGAGAACACCACTGAAAAATGGGTTAGTGGGAAGCCCCGACTGTAGATGATATTGAGATCGAACTATTCAAAGATACACGGGAAGAAATCTTGGCGAAACTAACACACTTACGCAATGTGATCTGGACAAGAAACCAGTGAACAACAGATTTGCAACGCACTAAAATTATTCCATTACCCAAGAAAGGAGCCTGCCGGGATTGTGCAAATACCAACACAATTGCCGTGAATGCCACAATTGCCCAGAACACCGTGTGATTTAGTCATTCGGCAAACGTCATCCCTCGGAAAAAGAAAAAAAAAACAAGATTTTAATAATATTGTTAATGTAAGCTTTTCCTTTAAGATTTTCAAAAACAATTCGCAATGAAAGAAACCTCATTTTCTATCTCGTCTGGAAAGTTGTGTAGACAAAGTCGCGTATGCGTTGGCATATCCTGAGATAATACTCGCAGAAAAAGATTTCCTTGGTTTAAACTACTTAGAATGTTCCATATTTATATCCTTGTGGCCGATACGTTACGAAAGAGTCATGTCCAACTGGTTTCGTATACTGCAATTTCTGCAGCTAACATTTTCTAGAAAATCTCCTTTTCATAAAACAAAGAAAATGGAATGCAGAATACGCTCCAAATACAAGCAAACCTCTAAGAGTTATCCATCATTACCCTTTATTCATTTACGTACTCTGAACTAAATGACGACGCACCAGGAATTATTTATTCCCTACAAAATTATACAAATATAACATTATTTTATATCAAAACAACTTGCCAAGTAAGCATAGTAGTAGTATAGCATCTCTTTCGAATTTTTGCAAGATTTTTGGAAAGAGGGCTTCGTAGCGTAAATTCTATTGTAAAATGGCGTCAAATGCCATTTACAGGACGAAAATCGGACTATTGGTTTACACGATTTCAGTAAAGTAAATTTTACTTATTTTCGTACTGCCACGTGGTGGCTACAAATTGTACTAGTGTCGGGCTATTTAGCCTCAAGGAACTTTTTACCGAATCAGAAGCCAGAGCAGAGAGGGCAATAACAATCGCTGCTCCACACGCGACAGAGCGGAGAAGTCTAGGAGCTAATCCACCAGCACATCACCTTCAACAGTATTAATTACATTCTGTTTGCATCTCCCTTCTTAACTGTCATTTTTGACACGACAGAACGTTTGCGTCAAGAAACAGTGCAGTGTTTTGGGTTGTCAGTATTTTTGCCTACATCTCGGAGAAATATACGTGAAAATTTAGGTAATGTACTATCCCCGTACTACCATTTTCTTAGTGTACCAGAAGGAAGTGAAAGCTTTAAGATGAAGAAAGAATACAAAGGATGGCTGCAAAATGAGATAAGGAAGAAACAAAAGCAAGTCTTGTTCCTATTACTGCGGTAGAGGCATTGATCCGCTTCATTGAAAGATCAGTTTCTTCTTACCAGACGATGATGCAGATGTTGGCTTCGCTCCTGTCAAGTGTAGCAGCAGGTGAGCGGTAGTTTTTCACTTTGCGTCGAGGAAAAACTTGGCCGAGAACGAGCGTAAATGAACGACTTACTGGCTTTGCTCTCTTCAATGTTCACCGGGATATACACGTGGGCGTGGAAAACAATCGACAGATTTCCAAAGAAAAAAGCGAGGAAACTTAATTATCCGCAAATATTTAGGTAAATACTTATTTAATGAGCAAATGCTTTTATAATTACTAAAAAGATTTACAGATGTTTGTAGTTTTTTCTCAGAGTAGTCCAAATAAAATATTATGAATATTAAAGGGAATATTCGAATTGAGAAGATGTACAACAAACTCTAGACGAAAGAACATGAACATGAACCCCTATTAAAAATTATTATTTCATTTTTAATATTATACCATATTTTAATATTGTTACATAAAAAATATCAAAACAAGAATTTCCTGAAAACGAATTCATCTTTTTCCTTCTAACTTCTGTTAGTAATAATATCAGATTATATACGGTATGGTATCAGATGACATAAAGGTCATTTTGATGTATTCCTTTGATGATGTTTTTGTTGTTTTTTCCAAAATTACACTATTGTAATTTTTTTTACACATTTCTCATGTCATTAATACTTACATTACTGGCAAATTGTAAACAGTTACATTAAAGTACACGTGCTTCAAATTGAATTTAAATCTCAGATTTCTTTCTCAATCACGAATACACAAGATCGGAAATCAAAAAGGAAATGAGATAAAGCATTTTGTAAAGTGAATTCCCCTCAAAAAGAATCCTTTTACTCGCCGAGTCAAGTATTTCTTCAAAGAGATGAAAGGAGACCAATTGGGATTCGCTGGCAAAAGCTAACAAGTTTGCACTCTCTTCCTGTTCAGATTTCGTTTAAATGCACCTTTTCGAGAAAATTAATTTTTTTTTTACAAGATGGGGCCAGTCAACACAAAATCTGCCTAATTCGATGCAATGTAATGAATTGGCTAACCTTAACAGATACACGAAATGTTCTTTGCTTAACTCTCCTGATAGTGGCACAAATAAAATTACTGGGGAAAATTAAACTTTAGCGCTCTGCTGTAGATCTAGAAAAAACACATGCTATCACTAATGATTTCTCTATCACTTAATACTGTAACAACCCGAATACTAGTAGGTGGCATCAAATGAGTCTGGCTTGAGATTTTTGGCTACCAATGGCATGTGAAACTCTCATTGAGAGTTCTTTCTTTGCTATGTGAATACACTTTTTATTTTCATATTAACGCATCATATGGTAAATTTCTTCTATTATTGTTCTTATTGCATCTTGGTGGCAAATCCTTAAAATAAATATTTCAGCAAAATTCTTGCACTTTTCATCTATTACTGCCTGCAGGTGGTGATGTTGCAATGTCATCCCATTCAGCAACACATTAAGCAAAAAGTCTTCAGCTTCTAACACCATACCCACTTCCATTATCTAACCTCCTAGGGAAGTAGTTAGAAAAATGTATCTTTTGCACGGTTCTAAGTTTTCTTCAAAGCATTCCCCTCCCCAATTCAGAGTTCAAGCACTCCTGTCGACAACCATCACACATTACAACTGTCTGGAAAGACAAATTTAGTAAGACGAAACACACGCAGGGCGAGCTCCGAAGGCATCGCCAAGCTCTTGGCTCATTTGGAACTCCAGATAATGTAATGGAAGGCTTAGGATGGTATCACTTTGTGCCAACGCCATTAACAAACTCTTTTTCCTTTTGGGAAACATACTTTAAGGCCCTATAATGCCAGTTTTCACCGTTGCAATGATGGTAGAAAGTTTTAGTGTTGTGTTTAAGGTTGCCACATGAGACTCGCTTTTTCTTTTCAAACATGTTCTGCTATATTTCCTCAGCTAGACTTTTCTTCAACTCTTTATTTATCAGCAAGTGTTACTTTGTTGCTCATATACTCAAAGTCATGAGCTAACTTTCATGCCTCAACTTTTTTTGCAGCATTTTCACTGCTTCATTAGGCCAATAATTCAATATGGTTACTACATAGGCATCGACTTTACCCGGACGCTGACTCTCTGAGATCCATGTGTGGGGGAAATCCTCGAGATTCATTCCTGACGCAGAAAGAGAAATTATCATGCCTAAGAGACTTCAGGCACTTGCACCTGTCAACGAGCCTAATGTCTTGATTTGAGGGAAGACTCGCACTGAATCTTACAAACACCAAACAGTCTGCAATAATTTAACTGTCTAGGATTCAGATATTGGTTCTGCTGTAATACCAAATTCCACCTTTGTGTCATACAATTACAATTGAACAAAGACATTTTTGCGCAATCTATAGGCTTTTTATGTCAAAGTTCGAATAGACGTGACCATTGGAATCATGTACCCGAAACTGTTGTTAATGCTCGCCAGCATTCCACACATTAAACCATATTTTGACCTTTTTATACGATTTCATCTAATTGATTATCATCCACCTACATTCTTTTTAACTTCTTTTTTTGGTTTCCATTTCCAAAAGTAATTTTACTTTCTTTCTCCTGTGTAATATTGTTTTATCAAGACGTTTTCAGGATTGTCCCTGCCTGTTCAATTTAATAAAATTTTAAAAAAATGTCTGCTAACCTATAACAAGTGTTTTGGGCACAAATTTTTGAGAATGGCAGGTTTGGTCCGCAAAAGCAACTAAGACTAATGTGATTTAGAAAACGAACTAATAACGAGAACTTTTGTGCTACTCTGTACCCACAAGCTTCCATTTTTTTGAGTGAATTGATAGTTATGTTTTGCGCTCTATTTTATATAGTGTAGAATTAAAATGTATGACGGTAATTTAATATATGTCAACGTGGCATCAAAGTAGATGGCGGGTTAATGCTGCTCTGTTATCGTCTCATTTATTTTATGTTACTTCTCACTTTTTGCATAAAGTAACTTCATTCAGTAACTACATGAATTTGGCGGCATTTTTGTGAGGAAAGGTGAGCTTGAGTATCTGCAGCTTCAAGTTCTTTGATATTGACAGAAATGAATAATAGCAACAGTGGCAGTTATTCTCAAAGTTTCCTCTGAAACTGGAGCTAAATTTTGCCCAATATGAACCCAATTCTTCCTAGTTCTTTTTAGAAGTGTTAATAATGACCAAAATACAAAAAGTACAGAAATTCACCTATATTAAGCAGCGCCGTTGCTAATCTGCTGCTGATTTCAAGAAATTATCAAGTGATCAGATGCCAAACTGGGATTGGTCTTGAGATGGGTGAGATGAATCCTCCATAACATCGATAAAACATGATGTTAATGTCCACGAGAATTGGCTGGTTTCCAATCTCCCATACGACAGCTGGAGCAACAGGTCAGGCTTTGAAGGTCTGTTAAATCAAAATAGTGATCACATGCTCACTGAGTCCTGACAGATTGTAGCAATCAGAACAGTTTCATAATCTTTAATATTTTGAAGATATGATATACTGACATCTGACAGGATTGAAGCAAATGATGCTATCTTTCTTACAATTATTTTTCCATAACTCAATTTAAAATTTGAAAACCAGTCAACAACTCATTCAAAATTGGAAAAATTTGTTAAAATAGTGACAAGCCAAAACGTCTGAAAATTAATTTGGGTGTTGTGATGAGCTAACTAATTATTCAATATCTCTAAAACCAATTCAAGAAGCAGTCAACTATTACAAAGGACTTTCTGCATCAGAAGAACATGTACA
>BOPP01000782.1:0-13489 GCA_017312745.1 Gryllus bimaculatus | reverse complement strand
GTGGATACCATGAAGGCTACTTAATGCAGTAGCCTGCAGGCAGAGATACTGCATAATAACGACTTTTAAGGCAAGCATTGGGAGGACGAAGGCGAAACATGAGGCAAGTGAGAGCAAATAATGGTATGTGTAATGATACATAAACGGGAATGATAAACTTTTGAAGCATTTTAAAAAATTCGTTTAACAGATGTCGGAAACGCAATACAGCATTTCATTACTCTACTTACTATGGAAACCCTACACAGTATTTTTTCTTGAAGAGGGGACACGAATGTGCAATGAATCACTTCTGTATGTGCTTTCACCACATTCAAAAAGTGTTTTAGGCGCTTAAAAAAACAAAAATAGTTTATTTCGAGAATTGTCGCGAACGTTCTAAAATAATTCTTAAAAACCTTATATGTTCCACTGGAATAGGCCGAACATCGAGTATCGAGTGACACCTTACGCCCCGACGTTGGGCAAGAGTAACCGTAAGAGGCATAAATACGGAAAAACACATGTTTTTGATTCGTTAAAATAGAACAGGGCTATGTTAAAATTTTTTTTGTTCATCTCAAAATACTGTTCAATCATGTCCAGTATTATAAATAGATATTTTCAAAAAGTAATCAGACCTCTATCAATCGGAGTCAATTACGGTTTTGATATTTACACGTACATAATCAATTCAGGTTTTAATTTCCTCTCATCAAAACGTTTTTTGTGAAAATTTACTGAGATCGTTCATAAGGCATCTAGTCTAGAAACTTTGTGTTGTAATTTGAGTGGCTCGTGTGGTGTGATAAATGCAGTTGTTGAAGAAAACTAGCGAATTTCACACCTGTTGCATCATCGCTCTCTCTGCGTCAGAAATCTCTTTTCCCACTCACTCTGCCAGGCTGTCTGCATGGTGAACTTCACTCCTTTCTTAGAGTTGTGTTTTAACTTTTCAACTACAACCGTAAGCGTTGTACCATATTGATAATCATCTGTTGAAGTTTATGATTAATGTTTTCTCTCACAAAATAATTTTGAGAACTGTTTAATATTATTTTGTTAAAAAAAGAATATTGGAAAACCGCAGTAAAACATATTAGACGATTTGCTGTTTTTGTGAACTACGATTTATATAGGTATTCACATAGGTTGTACCTTCTTAAAAATATGCAACCACTCCCGGGGGAGATGTTTTTCGAATGTGTAGGCACATTCAAGCCAGTCATCATTTTCTACGACTGAGGCTTAGTATGATATCTTTTTTTTTTAATTTTTTAATTATTGTTTTTAATTATTTCAATAATTAAAAAATATGTATACAAAATGGATGTATGCGTATGTGTGTCTGTAGTAAAAAAATCGTTTGATCCAAACCCTATTTACCTCAAATTTTGCATAAACACTTTTGAAAATCTAGGGGGGTTACATCTCCTAAATATTACCCAGCATTTGGTATCGCCACAATCGTCATGCACCTAGACACATTGTTGCCGAGCGTTATCGGCGACATGGGCTTCAGCGAGTCCTGTCAGAGTGAGGAGGTACAGGGGGAGATCCAGCGGTTAGGGCAATTAGGATGCCGAGGGTGGAGCTTGTGAAGCGGGTGGCGGTGACGGCGTGAGCAAAGCTGTCAGGAAAATCATATCGCGTGGCGCAGGCAGAAGTAAAGGTGCTGACCAAGTGGGAGGGTCGAGCGAAGCGGGGGCTGGCCAAGTGGGACGGGTGAGTGAAGCGGGGATGTGACTGATTACCAGGGCAACGCCTAGTAATCAGTCGGTTTGCAGCAATAAATGGCTTTAATTAATGAGAGATATAATTTCGTTTCAAAATATCTCAAAAAACAAGAAATTAAAATCACTTAACATCTCAAGAGGTATGCACCACGTTTTGCATGTGTGTTATACTAAATTAACAATTAAATTTATCAGATCCTCACAATTTCATATTTAATATTCGTATGTGTTCATGCGTTAAATATACTTTTTGTGTTTTTTAAAGCTTCGATTTTCTAATCATGTTTTCAAACATTTAAATCTAATAATAAAAATTGGCTGCCATATCAACACTGTCAGTTACTTATGTATGCAATATTAAAAGTCGTCTTAAAAAGTGATTACATGCGATAAGGAAATTATTTTACACGTGAGCCTAGAATGCAAATTTAAATATTTGGTTTTTTGTTTTCAACTACCGCGTATATCTTTCTTATGAAATGTAAACGTAGAACATGATAGGAGTATACTAACTCGTAAGAGAACGGACATTTGAGTAATGTAATGGGTTGCTGTGGAGGCAAGTTTGTTTTGGGAGAGGCTAGCTAGAGTTTGTAAGAAATAAACGCATGACAATTAAGTTAAATACGAGTTACAGTTAAATACCTGTTTAGATACCCAAATAAAAGTATATTCAAGTGATTGGAAGATGGTTGATACCTTGGGGAAGTTTTTAGATATAATTAATCGGTGATTCAAGAATTCGGAACAATAGAATCGGGGCAGGTAACTATTGGCCTATCGATTAATTTATCCAAACATAAAGAACATTATATTTTAATTTTGTTGGAACTTTAAGTGTCCTTATTTAAAATTACTTAAAATTACAAGAATGAGGACGGACAACAACGTGGGACAAGTGGACAGAAGCGGCGGCGAAATTATTTTGGAAGTTCCCATGATCGCGGGCGCCTACGGGAGCATACACTGTTCCGGGACGGAAGTTCATTAGATATGTATCCATCATGTACTTACCGGTGAGATATCCGATGAGTATCTCGCGCGGCTGCGGGGAAGGCAGTGGGTGAGTCTGGTCGTCGGCCGCGAAGGGGACCTCTGTGGCGAGCGGGTCTTGGGGCGCAGGATAGCTGCTGCGCTCGAGGGCAGTCGACAGCGGCGGCAGCGACAGCGGCAGGACGCAAGCCGCGCAAAACACGAGTGCGCACAGGGTCATCTGAAAAAGTAAGCAGAAACGATCGCTTTAGGTGTTAACTCAGAATTATCGCAAGGAATCCGGCGTTACCCAGGTATTTATTTTTCACAGCCGTCTATTACGCAGGAAACGAAATTCTTCATTAAACTCTGACGTAAAATAGAAGTTAATAATTACATTCCCGTCAGACTTCAACCGAGTCTGCCAAACCCAACTCCCTCCGGCAACCGCTCCGACCGCTTCCGACCCGCCTCCGACCCGCTTCCGACCCGCTCCGACCCCGCTCCGACCGCTCCCGACCCCGCTCCGACCCGCCCGGACCCGCTCCGACCCGCTCCGACCCGGCTCCGACCCGCTCCGACCCCGCTCCGACCCGCCTCCGCCCGCTTCCGACCCGCTCCGACCCGCTCCGACCCGCTCCGACCCCTCCGACCCGCTCCGACCCGCTCCGACCCGCCTCCGACCCCGCTCCGACCCGCTCCGACCGCTCCGACCCGCATCCGACCCGCTCCGACCCGCTCCGACCCGCTCGACCGCTCCGACCCGCTCCACCCGCTCCGACCCGCTCCGACGCCGCTCCGAACCCGCTCCGACCCGCTCCGCACCGCTTCCACCCGCTCCGACCCGCTCCGACCCGCTTCCGACCGCTTCCGACCCGCTCCGACCGCTCGACCCGCTCCGACCCTGGCTCCGACCCGCTTCCGACCCGCTCCGACTCGCTCCGACCCGCTCCCCCGTTTAGGAATCATGACCGCGTAGGAGGCGCTGTTTCTGGTTGGAAGCTGCGTTTCACGCGGCACTTGCGTTGTTAGCTCTAAAGTAGGCAGAAGCTAACCTCCGTGGTTGCCAGGTTTGCCCGAGTAACCCCACCCGCTTGGCGCAGGCGCGTCGACCTTTGAGCCGAGATGGGGCGACGGAAGTTCTTCGGAATGGCTTTCTTGGAGAAGAACCAGACAGAACCATGTCTCCGGTTAAGCTGCCTAGATTCCAGCGGTACTCACGTCGATAAGCATAAAGGTGATTTGCAATGCAGAAGGCAAGGGTGCCTAGAGCCTCTCGAACCTTAGTTTCCTGCGGCCCCCAGTTGGGCTCTTGGCTTTCGTCGTGGTAGTGAACCCGTACTCTTGGGCATAGATAGCGACTTGTTTCCGGGGCAATTGAGAGCGACGCCTTTGATTCGACGCGACACGGCCTTGGATAGTTGCGTGCTCTTTGAGCTGGCAGGGCGGCCCGACCCGGGCATTGAATGGGAATATCACCGAGAGGGTAAACTGCGTTTCTGGAGGAACCACATACAGCCTGTCGGCGAGCTTGCGCTCCGGCGGGATGCGGATAGGCTAATGCCCATCTGTCCTGCCCGCGGGACCTATCTTCCTGGTAAAACAAGGAACATGTGGTTGAAGACCAAGCGAGGTCCCTCCTTTTCGATCCGTTTTGCCTCCGCAACTTCTCCGATCCGACCACCTCCGCTCCACACCGAAGGAAAACCTCCGTTTCTATTCGTTGACTCGACCACTCCTCTCCAACACTCATACAACTACACCCTGATTTTTTTCTGCAATCCTCCTTTGCCTCCGCATCCGCTTCCCGTATGCGCCACAACTGAGACCGGTTCCGGACCAGTTTCATACCAGTTGCTCTGGTCTATTTTTGCCGCTTTAATTCAATGTGAGCCTCGCCATCTTTTCTCATTTCTATCTCCTCTCCTACGAATATTTGCCGTACTTACACTTACATTACCCCACATACAGAGGACCAGTCGGGAACGTAGAGCATCTCTCGACTGGGGCTTGAATGTAGTACATAAAATAGGCAGGATTTCTAAAAAATATTGCAGGTATTTATGAGTGATATACGAATGATATTTGACGAATATTGGGCATTGAAGTTATTAAAGTGGTATTACGAGTATTATATGATTGTGATTTTGTTTCTTACTTGAAAGACACTTGGTGCTCCCACCACCAAATCGTATTGCAACTACGACATGACACTAGCTACACGACATAAAAATTGTTTCTTCTAAAGTAGACCTTACGTCTCAGTCGAAGTATACATTGTAGAACATTATGTAAAAAAATGAAAAATATCTCGAATTTTTTTAAATACCCACTCGCAGATGTTTTTTCTGCTGCAGAGTTTATTACCCTCTTTGACAGTGTTTCTTCCTATTTGCAAAATTATTTAATAAGAATTTCCCAAATACTTCAAGTTCATTAATCTGTGAAGACATTTTGAGTAAGCATACTCCACACAAGGATTGTGCAATTATATTAATGACGTTATGTTCGCATTCTAAAGAGAAGGGTAATTTCAAGATGTGTTTTGTTTTCCGAAACATTAGGATGTTGGTGGCACTTTATCGCATCCGATAAACAAGGGCAAGGGGAGCTCAATCTACACGGAGTGAAGACTCCCGATGGCGGGCGGATTTCCACGAACTCGAGCGGCAGCGGTCGAAACGCGTTCGACTCGTTCCAAATCCTTAAAGTAAATAAAAAAAAGCTGCCAATCCGCTGCTGCGACGCTGCTTGACGGCAGGTTGAACGTGCTCATAGGCAACAAGTGACGCAAAAACATTTCCACTGCGCGCCATTCCGCGGTAGGCTGCGGATTCATCGGTCTTCTGATGAGGAGTCATATTATATGTTTATCGCACTGATAGTCAATTACAAAAAAATAAAAAATAATTTGAGAATTTCGTATTCACATAGCGAAAAAACGCTTACTCGGATCTGTAAAATGTGGATACACATCCAGTACAAGATATGAGATATTATTTATAACTTATATCTGACTTTGTCATATGAGATTTATTGAGACACTATACTGAATTAATCTTAATATCTACACACGTATGAGTGGTGTCAGAATACCAGACTTTTTGACGATTCTCTGATACACTGAACAATCTCTTGCACGTGCAAAACCGTCTGTCGTCCGTCTCTGACCCAACGATGCATGCATATAAAACCGGTTCTCATATATGTATACCAACTGATAGATGTCTAGCCGGATCGAAGTGTATGTGGCGCGAGGAAAGTCTAACCACTTACGAATTTCAAATAGCACACTTATAATTAATATCTCTCGAGGAAAACTTTTACCATAGAAGCCCATACTTATGTACTTTTAAGACGGTCTTTGCGTATAAAGCGAATTTTTATATATATGCTACCTGAAAGGGATTGTGTCTCTACATATGCTCGTATAACTCTAATTAGATCAGTATTGAATACACTCTAATATCAAAAAATGTCTCATTGTGAGTTTAGAGAGTTAGTTTGCGTGGTATATTTCTATACAAATGAATCATTATACATATTAATACAGTTTATACCACCTTCTCATTATAAATATAATAGGTGTTCTTAAAAGGAAGTAATGGCTTATTGAAATAAGCTCACCCACAAATAAATTTGTCAAATTAAATTATTTATATCTCTAATTTTTTATACGATTGACATTTTTGGCGACGATGTGGGAAAAACCCAAACCAAAATCAAAATGTAGGCACGTAAGAATGATTTAAGAGGTAACGGTAGATTTCGGCCCCGAGGTGTTTGAGGACATATATTTTATATTAACGAAAAAACGTCCCATCGTTTCTTATTCAGAAAGAATTTATGTTTGCATATGGTAGTAGTGAAGGATGATATAAGGGAATCGTAACAGGAAATATCATCATTGCGTTCAATAAACGCTGTTTTTTTTTAAATTAATTTGCATGGAAAAACACGAGTAATTTTGATGAATATAAAATCAATTATATTCCAATAATTATATTTTTCTATTTAATTTATCATTTTCTTGCTAGCGATAATGCAACCAATGCTAATTGCAAAATGTACATCCCATACAAATCAGAGACCTTGTTGCTTTAGCACATTGTTGTAACGCACTACTGAGACAGTAGCCGATAATGACTGCTGCCTTCGTGGGGCAGATAATATAAACTAATAATTGTTATGTTGCTTTGGAGAATATTATAATACTAGTGTTTTAATTAATTTACTATTTATATATTTCGATCTATTTGCAATGTTTACCAATACTACAAATAGCATATTGTTTTTTTAACTTTTCAGTTTTTTACTTTTCTTGGCATTATCTTATGTAGAGTATTGAAAGGCTAAAAAAACATCGGATATGTTAGTAAAAAACACTGCATATCTATTACAATAAGTCAATTCAAAATATATTTTTTCATTTATATTTGAATAGTATAATCTATTGTTTGAAAATTATTTCATTTTTCGCCACCGAACATGTTCTACCGATTCAAATGCAGTTCTAGGAAGTGATGACCAGAGACTGTGTTAATTATGAGAAATTGTGAATTATAAATATAATTAGATAAACCATTCCACGAAAGAGGAGGAAAATTGTGCTATTGTAGCATCACTAGCTTTGCTTGCTTTGAAATCACAAATACAATGCATTAGAATAAGTATAAAGGTTAAACAAACTCTTCTTATATAAAGGCCGAAAAACTCATTTAAGAAAAAAGACTTACGTTACGGCGACAAACCATTCTATTTTTTAGTGGAAACCAGCATAAGAAATCTATTTAGCCGTTCCAGAGATTATTTTCGGACAGACAGACAAAAATTGTAAAAGTTAGTTTAATCGTCTTTTATCGTGTAAATAACGATATCAGATTAAAATTTATATGAAAATGAATTATAATTATTATATTTTGAAATGTACAGACATCCAATTTTATTTAAAAAAAATAAATATTAATTTTTACACGGAGGCACAATTATCAATATTTAAAAAGTGTTTAAATATATATTTTAAATGTTTATTACTAGTAAAGTTCATGAACAAATTTCAGAGATTAAAGAAAAAATTCTTATTACGTTACTAATTAAAAAACATTCACCGCAGACGCAATTGGTGCGGAGAACTTGAAAACGTTAATGTTTTGACGGTTAAGTAATTGAAAGGGAGATTTAAAGACTATAAAATCCGACGTTGTTTATATTTGCAATCAAAGGAGCGTTATGCGTTTATCCAAAACAAAATTTAGTAGAATGTGTTCGTAAAAAAATATTCTTAAAGAAATTTTCTTTTTATAATAAGTCGCAAGGATTTATCAAAAAAATTACGAGAATGGTGATTCCTGTCTAGAGTATGTTGAAATGGTTTAATATATCGTTGGTGAGAATTGCACGAAAGGATAAAACAAATTCTTAATCTCTCTTATGAACAGATTTGTGAGTGTAATCATTAAAGTAGTTCTGGTAATTTGTTTTACTGTTAATGCGATTCATTCGTTTTATGAATTAAAAAACTATAAATAAAATGTAGTCATTGAAAGTAATTTCATTGATGATAGGAAATATTTGTCTTTCGGAAAGTTTGCATCGCCAAATCATTTTGAGATTTAATTTACGAAATCATTGTTGAAAGTATTAACAGAAAAATTGAAAAAAAATTTCACAACATATATAGCTTATTAATATCTCGAGATAAATATGAACATAAATCGTTTAAAATTTTACGTCATGACTCGTTTTTGCGTTTCACTTTGGAACTTAACATATTAAAATGGGGATTTTGTTGTTAATGGTTTTGTTTAATCTTGTAAGAGGACCCTTGCTGAGAAAACTTTAACCTAGACTAGGTTGAATGGCATTATTTATTGACAGACCACGATTGGAATTGAATTAATTGTTCGATTAAATTGTAATAGTCGGCGTTCACGGTGAACGGGATATCTAGTCTTAAAAGTTTATAAATAGAAGTTGATGCAATAATGTACGAAAGAAACTATAAATCGACAATTTAATGTCTGAACGGAGAAACGGGAAGTTAGGAAAATAATTTATAGAGAAAGAATTAGAGAGAAATAGAGAAAGAGACGAGAGAGAGAGAAGAAAGCAATTAGAGGACAGAGAGAGATAGAGCATGAGAGAAAGAAGTAGAGGACAGAGAGAGATGAGAGAGCAGAAAGAATTAGAGACAGAATTAAAGAGAGACAGAGCAGAGAAATAATTAGAGAGAGAGGAGATAGAGAGAGAGAGAAAAGAATTAAAGAGGTTAGAAAGAGAAGGAAAGAGAGAGAAAGAATTAAAGAGAACAGAGCGACCGAGAAAGAATTTAGAGAGAGATCAGAGAGAGAAAGAATTAGAGAGGAACAGAGAGCAGAAAGAATTAGAGAGAGACAGAGAGGAGAAAGAATTAGAGAGAGACAGGGATGAGAAAAGAATTACGGAGAGACAGGAGAGAGAAAGAATAGGGAGAGACAGAGAGAGAAAGAATTAGGGGAGAGACAGAGAGAGAAAGAATTAGGAGAGTACAGAGGAAAGACAAGAATGAGAAGAGACAGAGAGAGAAAGAATGAGAGAGCAGACAGAGAGAGAAAAGATTGAGAGAGAACAGAGAGAGAAAGAATGAGAGACAGACAAGAGAGAGAAAAAGAATGAGAGAGAGACAGCAGAAGAAAGAATTTAAGGAAGGAAGGAAAGGAAGATGCGAACAGCAACAACGATAGATATCGAAAGAAAATCAATGCAAGCAACATCCTAATGGAGGAGAGGTAAAAAATCGAAAGCAGTATGAGATGAAAGTGTACTCTCTTTTGAGTTTCCACCACTGGTACTGGTGCGCTAGGGAGTGGACTGGCGTGTTATTATCAACAGCGGTTGCAAATTTCATTTCTGCTACTTGTTGCTCGTCGATGTCCACCAAGCTGATTTGTCACCTCACTATGTGTATTTCTAGGCGCTAGAAAAGACGCCAGAGGAAAAGTTAATGACTCATCGTCACGGAAAATATACCGTTGACAAATAAGATGAATGAAAGTGTAATGTAGTATGAGTAGAAAAGCTAATACAAAGAAAATGAGCTTATGAAATTGAGTTAAAATGCGAAGGAGAAATTTCATTTCTGCGAAATAGAATAGTTTCAAAACTGAGAAAGTAAAAAGAGATAGACGATAACTTCGAAGGGAATTGAGTTTGCCTGTCATAAAATGCGTTTCTGGTCACAGAATAAACGAGACGCAGCACAAAACACGACATGAGTTAATGGGAAACACAAAACAAAAGAGTCCCACAGTAGAAAAAGGACGACAGTTAATTTCTCTTGGCCTACCCGGTTCATTAAAGTGCTCATGTCGCAGTTTTAATTAGTATATCAAAATATTTTTAAAAAAGTTTTAAAAAAAATATTAGGACAAAAGAATTAGTGCAGAAAATTGAAGAAATTATTAAAATGCAAAATGTTATAGAAAAAAATTATTTTCTTCATCATCAGTTTTTAGTAATAAATTTATGAGCGTGAAAACATATTGTAATTGAAACATACGAATTTTACTAATAAAAAATACATTGCCATGGAATAGGAATGCTAGGTATAACCTATAAAATGTCAAGAGTGTTGTTAAATATTTATGAAAAAGTTTATATATATTATCGAATTATTCCAGTTAGTCTTATGAAATATCTTAATGTAAAAGAATTAGTATTGATCTCTTTGAAATCAGAGATTATTGTACAAAAAATATTTCAGAGAAAAAATTGATATTACGTTCCATCTAATGGAAGCAAAGAGGTAATGTGAAACATGTGCGCTGCTGATAGATTTTGAAATACTCATTTCTTTCGACACAGCTTTAGACGCAGCGCCAGACAGCCCATTCGCGTGACGTACGCCGTAGACGTCTTGACATCTCGCTACGATTTCCATCAAACATAAATTTGTTTGTTGGTTATTTTTTTTTTGTTAAAAGTTCGCGAGTGCAATGGGCAAGCCATTTCATATCGACCATCACGTACTCCTGGTTTTTGGCAGTGCCCTTGATTAACTCGTGTGTCTAGAAATAAGAGAAAATTTACCAAGTTATTATTTGGCTAAATAACGTTTTATATTGACAATCGGTAAGGACAACTTTTGAAAGAATTAGAAATAGAAATACATCTCGTGTTTACTGAACAATCACTTAAAGATACAATTCTCTTCGTGCCCATACACCCGTACTCGCAGGAAGAACACAAACATACTTTAATGTTCAATGGTGTTACAATTCAAATAGAAACGAAATGTTAAGTACGTTTAAACAATTGCATTTCGTTCTTAATATCTAAAAAACATACTATTGTAAACGGAGATTCTTTAAATTAGTAACTACTAAATGAGACTAAAAACAATTGATAGAGAATTTTCAGGAAAACAATGTAAAGTCAGTGAATAATAAACTTTTTGGTGCAAAAAGTAGTTCATAATACAGTTATGTCACAAAATTTATGTCAAACATTTTAGACTTTCTCGTTCTAGAGATATACTGTATTTAATCACGTTAGTTACGATTAATCAGTCTAAAACGATTTCATATGTACAAAGAATGTTCTTGCAACAAGAAAACAAATAGCAAGATATTGAAATTATATAAGTTGTTTTAAAATGAAACAAGAATTTGTAATAAGTTCATGAATTAAATAAAAATATTATGGTGTGTGCTTAACAGCTTTTTCTAATGAGTTTGAAGTGCATGACACTCTGATTACATAATCAAATTATTGTCGAATAATATCCCGTTAAATCCACAACTTTTGTAGCTTTGCGTCGGGTTGCAATTGCGTGTCCTCTCCGGTGACATCAGGCGCGCTCGTTCGAGGGTTGAATCGAATAAACTAGAAGTATTTTGCAGGCTGAACATAGAGAAACTTGTTTTTCGCACATCTTGCAAAGCACTTCTTGAGAAAAGTGCAAGTGAGCCGAGCAATCTCCGTTTACTTGAAGATCCCGAAATCCTCAGCAGGACTCAGTGTGTCCGCAGGAGCCTAAGTTGATAAAGACAGCGGCAAAGGCGGATAACACGGAAAGCGACCGATATCAATACCACTTCGAACTTCAACGAGCCGTCTGGTGGTGAACAACCTAACAGCAGAGCAGCTCTACTGCCAGTCTCAAACCGAGTTCTGAGTGACCTTCGCAGAACAAATAAAAAATGAGAGTTGGGTGGGGGGGAAATGAGTAAAGACGATGGTCCGAGGCTCAAGAAGAAATTGTAAACTGTTAACTGCGCGTTCAGAGGGATCGAAACTCCGGCTTTAACGAGAAGCTAACGTTCATATAAAAACAGCCCTGCAAAAACAGGAGTAAAAGGTTCAGGAAGAATTGAAGCAAGGTGTTAATGCAGTCCCAGAAGTTTTTGTAGGTCAACAAAATATTACGAGATATACTGCGCGATCTTTGAGACTACGAGCATTCACAATTCGCGCGTGTTTTTGAAATTATGAAAGTTATTGTTTATTAGACACATTGTATTTAAATTCTTTTGTTTTGAGATTTCAAAATAAATGAAGATGTTTAAAGAAGATTATTTATTTGATTATTATGTTGGTTGGATAGAATACGTTAGAGATTCCAGGCGCGCAGTAACTGCATCTAAAGCATATGCCCGTAAGGGTGGGAGTAAAGGAACATTACTCGCCGCGACAAGCTCTAAAACTCGCGACCGGCCTCTAGCATATGTGTAGTGTTAGGTGTAAGTGTACGTGCGTGTGTGTGTAAGGGTTAGGATGGCGACCAAGCATTTGGAAGTAAGATCGCGCGTCGGTCGTGGCCTGTTTTGGGTATCGCCCTCGCGGATTGCGCCTGGTATTGATCGAAGAAGACCGACGGAAAACTTACAGATCAGAACAGCTTGCCACTAAAATTCTGCTTTCAAACAGCAATAGAACTAGATCAAAGCGGCCTCTGGTTAAGTGGTTTCGAAAATCCTGCCAAACGTCGGGACTCGAACCTCAGAAACTACCGGTTAGAGGCCCTGCATGACATCAATTGATGCCCTGAGCCACATCTTCCGCTTTTGATGAAAGGCTTTCTTGCAATTTTTGAAGAAATCCTTGAAGCTTCAGAATTTCCAAACCATCTAATTAGCAATGACTAGTATAATATAATTTTCCTGGGTTGGGAAAAACTCAGTAGGACAGCTAAAAAGATTTAGTCGCCCATGGAATTCCTTACGTCAGTGATACCAGCGGAGTGCTAGAAGCCAGTACTTCAAACAAGCGTATTGCCCACGACATTTCAGTGATTGGATAATATTTCAAATTATTCAGAGCAACGGTTAACCTCTTGTCCACACATTAAAAACGTCATATTTACATCAGGTTTGATTATTCTGCGATGTACCATGTTAGATATCAACAAAAATTATTAGAGTACTGGTAATATTAATTCAGAAATGTCAAAAATAGAACAAGAAGTAACTGGCATCTTTACGTTACAGAGGCTGTGTCCAGTTTGGCCTTTCATAATCACCGTACATGCATTGCGTATTATTGCAATGTGATAGTATGCATTTTTCATTTAAATTACACCCGCTTCATTACAAGTTCGAATGTTTCAAGAATGTTTAAGACCACATTACATTTGTTCGGGCAATTCCTCGATTTTTTCTTCAAAATAAAAAAAGAATTTTTTTTTATTTTGATTTAAGGGGTGTAAATTGTTGGAAAAAAAGAAAGTTTCCCCCCACTTAAAAGTTTGGATTTCTTTGGAAAAAGGGGGGGGGGGGGGGGGGGGGGGGGGACGAGGTAAAATCACCGATGAAGCGCATCTTCTC
>BOPP01000781.1:2242-13489 GCA_017312745.1 Gryllus bimaculatus | reverse complement strand
GGAGGAGGAGGAGGAAGAGGAAAATAAGGAAATGAGTCGTGGTCGGCAAAGCTATGATAGGGGGAGGGAGGGGAAACAGACCAGCGTAGGAACGAATGGGAGACGTGAAGCGGGCACGAAATGGGGTAGGGAAGTGGGGATGTATTATTATAAGGGCGGCAGAAATACGGGAATGAGTCGTGTACGCCATAGCTATGACAGCGGGGATGGAGCGGGGCACCTTAGAGCGTTGCGTGGGCGGTGGGAGGGGTGGGAGAGGCGAGGCGAGGTGAAGCGAGCGGGAGGCAGAGGCGGGGAGATATTAATTTGTGGAGATGACACCGCGCCGTGATCTCCCATTGTCTGCGGGTGAGGGTCCCGTTAGAGCGTTAGCCTCCCGGCGCCTGGGGCGCTCGTGGGTAGGCCTCGGGCCTCGCGACCTCGGCTTTCGCCTCCCACACTCCCACTTAACGGCGGAGAGCACCGACTTAAGTGCAGCCCATGCGACCTTACGAGGCGGGCGCCATTTGAAAAACGCACTTTTTGCTGGCGATTATCGTAGTTTCTTTATGCGTATGCTATTATGTAAGGTTTTGAATAAGTAACTTAAATAAAAATAATATTTTTGCAAGACTGTGTGAGGATTATATTAAATAAATCGGGTGTTAGAGCACATTTTTAGAGGCATCGTTAGAACAAATGTTTTGTATCTTCTAAAATGTCACATGAAATATAAATTGAATTTCCAATGACAAAAAAAACTGTGACCTGCAACTGAATGACTCCCACTTAACGGCGGAGAGCACAGACTTAAATGCAGCCCACGCGACCTTACGAGGCGGGCGCCATTTCAAAAACGCACTTTTTGCTGTCGATTATCGTAGATGTTTTATGTATTTACTATTATGTAAGGTTTTGAATAAGTCAACTAAGAAATGTTTTTGCAAAATTGCATAAGGCTATATAAGTAAGCTGTTTGAGCAAATTTTTAGAGGTATTTTAGCGGAATCGTTTTGAATATTCTAAAAAAATGTCACACGAAACATAACATTTAAATTGTATTTGCAATGAAAAAGAAGTTCAACTACAAATGAATGACTCCGACTTAACGGAGGAAAACACCGACTTAAATGCAGCCCATGCCGCGACCTTACGAGTCGGGCGCCATTTGAAAAACACACGATTATCATATTTTCTTTATGAGTTTGCTATTATGTAACATTTAAATAAGTAATTTTGTGACGAAATATGTTCGCAAGATCGCGTGAGGATATTATGAAAGTGGGGTGTTAGAGAAGATTTTTAGTTATTTTAGCGGAAACTTAGAACTTTATTGAAATAGCGTGTGAAAGAAGATTGTGGCTTCTGTTCCCAGTAATTGAACAATTATTCTTCGTGCATTACTTTGAAATTTTTTATTCCACTCAAAATGTATTCGATTTTGATTTGCTAAATACATGCGAATTTAAAATAATTGAAATACTCAAAATACGAGAAATGCAATTGTATTACGTCTTTGTAATTGTACAATATACTGTAATTTTCATTTATAATAAATTTGTAACTGACAGTCGTACATATTTTTTGAACAATAACTAAATATTATATAATATATGTATGTACCAGCAAAAATAAGATCCACGGATTTTATTTTTATTAAAGTATTGTAAGCATTACGTTTTTATATACAATCTTTTTCATGTTTTTAAATATATCACCAAGATTAATGTCAAAAACTCAAAAATACAGTTTTCGCAATACGAAATATATTTTAATTTCAAGTAAAAGTATTTAAATACTGCCCAACTCTACCGGAGCCTGTCCGTCTTCATGCTGCCGTCACGTGTCCCGGCCATCTTGCCTACCCGCTGGCGGCTGCGGAGCCCAGGGCGTCGTGGCCGGCAGGAGAAATCTGCTCATCTACCCTCACGACGTGAAAGCCCAGACGTCCGCGGGTCAAGGGGGAGGGGAAGGGAGGTTGCCGTAGGAGTGAGAGGGGAGGGGGAAGACGCTACAGCCGATATGGATATATAGGTCGCATGGGCGTCGCTGTTTACGGGTGCGAGGGAAGACTCATTCCCCAGAGTATTTTCAAGAACATCCACCAGTCTCATTGTGATTGTGTGGTGCCAAAGATATTAATATACCTCATATAGTTTCGACAATTGACCCCAAGTATATAAGTTAGTAATACGAATACTTGCCGTTGCAACGGGCTGACTTAGTTCATGACCACTGTTGCCACTGCGACGAATCTGAATGGGAGGTACTACGGTTCGAGTCCCGACGGAGGAGGATTTTCGACACTAGCGAGATAGCTATGTCAAATTAACCGTTGTCTGGAGGAGACTTCTAGGGGCATGCTACTCCGATCGGTGTGTTTTCCGTAGTGTTTTTATCAATACCAAGCGAATACCGTAACAAATGAACCACGGGCCGCGCACGATCGTTTCTTCCTCTTCTGTTTCATTTTATCACCTCCTTACTTACACTCACATTCACTACTCTATCACATATGGGGAACTTAGAGTTGGACCCGGCTGGGTCAGTTGATGAGAGATTCCTGGCTCGGGAAAACCGACATGTAGATTGGCGCCGGATATTACGTTCTGCCGGACACTACAATCTCCCAAGATATAACACGCGCTACACTTACTTCTCCAGCGGCTGACGTGCCCGAAAGCACGACGTAATTAATAAATCAAACATCCCAACTCCACTAGAAGCACTTATAACTAGCAATACGAACGTTTCGCAATGGAACGAATCTGGTCCCATAACCTATCCATTCGGTTATTTTACGCAATTTCGAATTCCCGCGCATCGGAGCCTGCTGGCGTGCGCGCTCTCTCAAGATACAACACACACTACACTTACGGCTCCATCAACTGACGTGCCCGAAAACACGACGTAATCAATCAATCTAACATCACAACTCCACTAGTTTCACGTACAACTAGCAATACGAACGTTTCGCAATGAAACGAATCTGGTCCCATAACGTATCCATTCGGTTATTTTACGCAATTTCGAATTCCCGCGCGTCGGCACCTGCTGGCGCGCGCGCCCTCTCAAGATACAACACGCACTTCACTTACGACGTAATCAATCAATCTAACATCACAACCCCACTATTATCACGCACAACTAGCCATACGAACGTAGCAACTAGCAATGAAACGAATCTGGTCCCATAACCTATCCATTCGGTTATTTTTACGCAATTTCGAATTCCCGCGCGTCGGCGCCTGCTGGCGTGCGCGCGCGTCGATTAACTTGCCAGCGCGGGCAACGCGTTGCTTCACAAGGCGCCAGGTAGGGGAGGGGGCAGGGAGAGGCTGTCACGAGGGGGCGCGCGCGCGCGCACGCGGCGCGAACGGGATCCGCGGGCGAGGGCTGTCTGCTGCGCCGTCAGCGCCGGAGAGGATGAGCTCGGGCCGAAGAGGAGCGGGCGCGCGCCCTGGGGCGACGTGCAGGCTGCGCACAGTGGGCGCGAGGCGCGAGCAGGTGGCTCAGCGACGGTGCCGTTGAATGGGACCACTCCCGACGGTGGCAGGGTTTTCGACACCAGCTACACACCTAGGTCGAATTTAGCCGCTCTCTGGTGGATTGATTGATTATTAGTGATTCCGTCAACTATTAATTTCGTTATTGCGTACGTCAGCTGAAGTCATACGACAGCGAGGCTCCAAGAAAGAGATCGCCCGCTTTTAAATATTTGCTATTCACATTACGTTTAATGATATTCCTGGAATGTAAAGTACTCTTGGACTTGGGGTCCACGTGTAAATTGTACCATGTTATTACAGTGTTCGTGAAGACAGTATTTATGAAATTATTTTATTCGCTGCAATGTCACACGAGAGTTGTTGTTCTTGAGCAGAGTGGGACTTATTGGAGCACCAGTGTTCGGTTTCCGTCAGCAGCACAGTTGCCGCTGCAGGGCACTAGTAAGCCGTTCCTTTGGGCCCAGTGCCCGCGCCGACGGCCGCGGGGGCGGCGGAGGCGGCGAGACGAAGAGTCTCTCCGGGGTCGAGCCCGGGTCAACATCGTGGTCAGCGGTCCGCTCCGTGACCCTTCCCTCCTCCACGCCGCCGCCGCCGCCGCCCCCGCCGCCGGGCGCGAGCCTGCCCGCGTCCCACGCCCCCTGGTGGCGAGAGGGTCGTCTCCGATGAGCCCGTGGGCGCCAGTTTGATCCGGCCTTGTTTGTAGAAAGCCTGTCGATGTTTGGACTGTGCAATAAAATGCGCGCTGTGCTTTAATTAGGGTTTTTTGTCGACGGACGTGATGTTATAACGGGTTACACCAGTGGCGGACCAAGAAAGGGGCATGCTCCCCTTCCCCCGAATAATCCTAGAGTTTTCGTTTGTTTAATAAATAAAAATTATTATTTAGAATTGTGTAGTTAAATATTTATTATTTAGAATTGTGTAATTATTTAAAAAATAATATTGTGAATTATTTTACATTCACTTCAAAAATAGTGCACAATAAATTCCAAACATGTTTATTATTATTTAACAAAAATCCCTCCTTTCCCCATGATCGGCTGGGTCTGCCCCTGGGGTACACCTACTTCGAGTTTTTGCATTGTTCATAAGTAGTCGTATTTTTAGCGACAAATTCTCTGGTTCATGACGTATCATCGATTACTTTGTAAGCGGTAGTGTCGTGGTTCTTTGAGCTCCAGTTTGATGCGTTGTTGTTTGTAGAAAGCTATCGATGTTTGGATTTCGCAAAAAAAAATGTGCGCTGTGCTTTAATTAGGATTTTCGTAGTCTTAGGTCGTGATGTTATAACGGTATACATCTATTCGAGGTTTTCACATTTTTCGTAAGTGTTCGCATTTTTCTTTTGCAGTTATAAGATGGGAACTGTTAATAACAAATTCGCTGGTTCATGACGTTTCATACATTACTTTGTAATCGGCAGGGTCGTGATCTTTTGAGCTTCAGTTTGATGCGCCGTAGTTTGTAGAAAGCTATCGACGTTTGCACTGTGCAATAAAATGCGCGTTATGCTATAATTAAGGTTTTCCCCGGCACTGAATACGTGATGTTATAACGGGATACACATATGCCGACAACTCGTATTGTCCGTCACGGTATCGAATTGTTTGTAATGTATCTTAAGTTGTTAATAACAAATTCGCTTCTTCGGGTTGTGCCTATTCCGAGTGTTCGCAGTATCCATAAAGCTGTCGAATTGCATGGTATGTTGCTAAAAAAATATCTTATTCTTTCACTTTCCGCAAGTGACAGGTCGTCACCGTTGACCCCGTGAGTTAAGTTAGATCCGTTGTTCGAACTGTGTAATAAAAACCGAACTGTGTATTAAGTAAAGTATTAACTTATTAAACTGACTCTGCATACATCGCGCGTAATGTCTCTTACTTCATCTGCAATTTTCTCCTTAATCCGATCGACAATCCGAACTGGGTATTCACAGAATCGTGCGACCCGATCGATTCGACCAGATCCATAGACCAGGACTCTGGGACGGGGAAACCCGCATTTCAAGGTGAGGAAGCGCCGACAAGCAGGAAAAGATCGCGTCGGTATCACGCCTCTGGCGGCGGCAGGCAGCAGGTTAGCCGTGGACTACACGGAACTCAGAGCATTTCACGGCAAGGAGTTTACAGATTCGTCGCGTTCCATTTTCGAATCTGCACGCGCCGGTGCACGGATTCGGCGGGGCAACTGTTGAGTTAATTGCCGGGTTGAGCTTCTACGTACAGCACGAAATGTGGCTCTGGAAGCCAGCTACTCCGTGCTGCAGTGGTTGTGCTTCCTGCTTGGAATCGAAAATCAAACGTTGGAGTGATACGAAGAGAAGCTCTCTCTCTCTCTCTCTCTCTCTCTCTCTCTCTCTCTCTCTCTCTCTCTCTCTCTCGTTCTTTCTCTCGTTCTCTCTCTCGTTCTCTCTCTCTCTCTCTCTCTCTCTCGTTCTTTCTCTCGTTCTTTCTCTCGTTCTCTCTCTCGTTCTCTCTCTCTCTCTCTCGTTCTCTCTCGTTCTCTCTCTTTCGTTCTCTCTCTCTCGTTCTCTCTCTCTCGTTCTCTCTTCCTTTCTCTCGTTCTCTCTCTCGTTCTCTCTCTCTCCTTCGTGCTCTCTCTCTCTCTTCTCAACCGGTGAATTTAGGTTTGGGTGCTAACATAAACTGAAGGTCCCGGGTTCAATTCCGGTCAGTGAATCTTAAGACGGTGGAGAAAGCAAAGCCTGTGGTCGATTTACACCTCGTTAAAAAAGATCTGTTAAAGTCGTCGCAATTGGGCAACGGTTTCTAAAGGTGGGAATTGTGAATAGATTATTTACGTAGATGGCCTGAATCATTGTAATATCTTTCCTCATTAACATGGATGTTTCTATGTACCAAATAATGTAATTATCGTCATAAAACGGTAGCGGGAGGTGATATTCATTTCCTCATTAATGTATGTGCCATTACGAAAATTCACCATTATTCTTTTATAATGTTTATTATGCTACTTAGCATTACATGTAAATTTTCCGGTGGTGACATTTTCCAATTGCAATTACCCAAAACTATACAAATAACAATATAATAATTACATGTCTACTTAATAACATTTTACAAAATTCATGTCTTAACTTTATCCTGGAAGTTTTGGTTCCTATAACGCATAATCATCTTAGTGAATTTCAAAATCGTCACCGTAATCATTAAACATCATTTTGTCATTAATATCACCGTTACTTTAAGCCAAATTGTATCATTACCGCCAGCCTGCTGAAAATCACGAATCGTCATTAAATATCGTCAATAAATATATCAGTGTCGGTTTAAACCAAGTCGGGTTATTATCATAATAAAACATTATCATTTTTGGCATTAATACCAAAGACGTTTTAAGCCAAATAGTGCCCTTGTCGTCATCCTCGTGGAAAAAAAAAAAAACAAAAAAACAAAAAAAAAAAAAACTCATAGCGCCATATAAACATCGTCAATGATATCAGGTCGGTTTAAACCAAGTAGAGCCATTATCGTCAACAAAAACATTGTCGTCTTCCCGTCCACAGCCACCCTCGAATCCGCCGTGATTCGGCCGGGACGTGTCATTACCTGCCGCGGCAGCGGTTGTACGTCCTCAGGGTGGGCGTTGAGGTTGGTGGCGGGGGGGGGGGATGTTTGACGCGGGGCGGGCCGACGCACGCGCGAGCAGTCACGTCGCTGGATAAGCCCCGCGGGGGCGGCCGGGGGCGGCGTGCGGGGCGGCGGCGGGGCGGCGGGCTCGACGGCAAGAGGAATGGGCTCGGCGAATCGCGCGCTGGGCCGTGGCGAGACAGGAGAGGGAGAGGTTTCGCGCGGCGGGTCCAATGGTGAGAGAGAGAAGGGAAAGGAGTGGGAGAGGGGAGGGGAGGGGTTTGCAGCGAACCAGTCGCCTGGCGAGCCCATCCCCGTAGCCAGGATGCACACGCCGGTGGAACCCAGGTGAATCCGAGCACGCGAGAGTATGAGGAAATATGCGAAACAAGACGGAATGAGGTAAGCGCCTTGGTTGTGTGTTTCCTTTAGGCAGTATACGCAAAGGAAAAATGAAGGTTTTTTTTGTACCGTTTGTGAGAAGCGGTCGACATAACATGCGGAAAGTTGTTGTTGCTATTGTTTAAAGTAATATAGTAGTGACTTCGTAAGCTGGAGGCGATTATCCAATCAGGAGATTCGTTATGTCTTCAATTTTTGGTATTGAAAGCTCCCGATTGGATAACCGCATCACAGCTGATAATCTGGTCACTGTATTTAAATCGCAAAATACTGCTGGGAGCAGAATTACCCTTCTGTCCTGCATCAACAATATTTAAGACGAAATAAATAGAATTCGCAGATTTGGGGATAGGGGGAATTTCTTCTCTCATTTTCTTATCCTGTATAACTTCTTTTCCTCCAATTTTCATCCTCGCGCGTAGGTACTATTTACTGTTGATCTTATCTTCTGTGTTTCTGTCTCTTCTACTTCCTTTCTCTCTTCCATTCTCATTTTCTCGTCAACTGTTCATTTTTCTCATATTTTTGCCCTCCCTTTTCACGAACTCTTTTCCTCCCTCTCCACTTTCTCTCTGCCCCTCTCTTTCTCGCCTCCCCCTCACTTCCCTGTTTCGCGAGCTTTTGTTTTGTTATATTCTGTGTATTTTCTTGTTTCTCTCTCTCTCTCTCTCTCTCTCTCTCTCTCTCTCCATTTCTCTTCTCCAATTTAGTTTTCTCGGTCCAATTTATTTCTCACTTCGTTTTGCTTTCCTTTTTCTCTCCTTCTCTCTCTCTTTCCTCTTTCTTTCTCTCTTTTCCCTATCGTTCTCACTTTCTCTTTTTCTTCCTCTCCATTGTATTTCTCTTCCTCCATTCCTTTTCCTTTCCTCTCCCTCTCTCCTGTCTCATAAATGCCTTCCTACTGCGCATGCCAGCTTCTATACACTGGCGGTTGAGGCCGTGTAAAATGAAGGTGTCGGGCTGATGCGGAGTGCGTGACAGAACACCCAAACCTCCTCCAGCGCCCATGGCCGCGGGCACGCACGCACTTTGCTACGCACTGCTCACGCGCGCTTGAAGAGATCGCACGCGGAATGTCCGCACTCGGTCATAGAGGCAGGAGAGGGTTGCAATGTTTGACGCCTCAGAATCATCGACTTCCTAGTGTTTCTGCAGGCAGCCTCCGTCCATGACATTTACATTTACATTTCGTGTAAGATCACACAAGAAAAGCGATATAACAAACGCAGCCAAAACAAATTGCTGGGCGAATACAACCCGTGGCTCGTATCAGGCACCCGAAGGGGTGGCTCAGGGCTCACTGATTTGTAGTACCTCTGACTGGGATGTTCTGGAGTTCGAGTCCTGATGAAATATTTTCGACACTAGCCAGCTCTCTAGGTCGAGTTCTGTGGCTGTCTGGAGGAGAATTCCAGTGGGCATACGCTCTGATTGGTAATTTTCCGTGGTTTTTTCGATCAATACTAGGTGAATGCTGGAGCAGTACCCTATCAAATGGGCCACGGACCACGCGCGATCTTTGCTTCCAATTCCTTGCCGTATCATCTCCCCTTACACACACACGTACATGCACTACACATGCCGGGAGACCGATCGGGAGCTTAGAGCGTGTCCGGGCTGGGGCGGTGCCCTGCTAGTGGGAGATACCTGGTTGGGGAAAACCCTGCTAGCCGATGGGAGGTCGGCGCAGGATCTCGTATCCATCCAGCGGGGCAAGATCACCGCCACGTCCCTTATATCAGGCTACCTGATGTTTTCTGAACAGCGATAGCACGCGGATATGGCTATTCTACTGCACATGCGCAGTAAGATTCGCTTGCGCTTTAACGGTCCTCGACTGGACAGATTCCGCGTGCCAACTCTAGTTGCATGCCTCACGTGAGGGCATTGCGACCACGCGAGCAGTCACGTGACGTGTCACTCAGCAAACGTTTGTCTTTTGTCGCCCGCCCCTCCCTATGTCTCTGTCACAGAGACGTGCTGACTTACCATACACATTCTAAATCTCTCCAGAAGAAAGAAAGAAATGATAAAAAAAAATTGTTCTTTGTCGTTATTTCATTCATTATTTATACAGGTTTAGGAACCATTCAACTGCTGACATCATGAGGACGATGAGATGTGATTCTAGTGAATTACATGATCGCATTACTTATCATGTTGAATTTATCTGATTTAAATTTTCGCCAACATTTGGTTCAAAACATCAAAATTTTTACAAACTGTAAGCGAATTTCACATTATAATGATATTCCAACACTTTTATGATTGTTTATTCTGTGTGGCAGCTCTTACGATGCCGTTTCTATATTAACAATTAGGAAATGCGAATTTCTGCATTGAAGCACGAAGATTAAGGGATTAGTGGAGAAAAACGATGGAGTGGAATTATAATTCTGGGGTTGAGGAATGCATATATCATATATAAGAAGTCCGTGTCTTGGTTTTCTCTCTGAGGTGCGTCACAGATAAAGGTGTTTAAGCACGTCAAGCCCAAAGCATCCGGAACTTTTTAGTTACGAAGTACCTATCCCTCAGTCCCACTCTTTGCTTTGACACCGCGATGCCTTCCTATCTTATCTGTGGTGCTTTCCGAGTTTCCTTGCGTTGGTTGCCGACGGTCGAGGTAAGTTCACCGTTTTCAATTCTGAAGTGACTGAAAGGATTTTTAATTGTCACAAATTGATGCCGATTTGTTTTTTTAAATGATAATCTGAGATACCGCATTTCATAAAACAATCGTTTGATTATTTAAGTACCTCTTAAGGCATATCGTGATCTTGACAAGTTTGGATGTAATGAGAAAAATCAAATTATGAAAGGTTTTTATCACCAATATAGCTGCATCTAGCTATAGAAATGATTCTGACGATGATTGATTGATGATACTAAGTTTGATTGAATTATTGATTGAATACCGTTCCAGAGCAGACATCAGAGCTGTATCCAGCCTAAGCAATTAAAACAATTGTGGAATGTAATTGGCTATTACTGATCTGTGGTCGATTTGAAAGTTTGTAGTTAGGTTAAAATTTGTTTTTACAATTCTGTTACAGCTATTGGACATCCGAGAACACTAATGTTTGTGGCATGTCAGTCTTAACTTTGAAAAGCACCAAATTTAATTGTATTTCGGTTCATATATTTAGCACAAACATTTCGCATTCCAATAAAAATACAAGTCCCAAAATTAGGGAGTTTAGGTTTCATGTCAGAAACAATGCAGTGTTTGTGTTGTCATTGCGAGCAATGACAATCATATCCTTTTTCGCAAATAAAAGAATCACTTTTCGAAAAAATGAACAAAATTAATAAACATATACCGTTTCATACCTTCTGCTTCACTATAAATTACCATGTCGTAAAGGTGTGGATAAGTTTAAGTCATAATGTTTCCAGCCTGTTTACTCATTTCTAAATGTTAAAACACCATTTTGTAAACAGAGATATAAAGATACCAGCATTGCCTTATAACGTAAACTGCTTTCGCAAGAAATCTGCGTGGCGATATAAAAACAAGGCGAGCCGAGAATGGGCCGTCACAGTAATGTAACACGTACTCATGGCGAACAAAGGGTAGAGGAGAGCGCCGGTGACAAATTGCCGAGAACGTAAGGCACACGGGAGACACGGCCGAGGTGGTAAGGCGCCCCTCTCCACGAGCTTTCTGCTAGATACTGAACCCGCCGAGCCCTGAGGAGAATACTCGCAGAGTAACACAGGGGCCACAGTCCTTTAGAACATTTACGATCTGCCCTGGTAGC
>BOPP01000779.1:0-13614 GCA_017312745.1 Gryllus bimaculatus | reverse complement strand
TGGGTGGCAGTCATTTCAAAGTCTAGTGTCCAGTAGTGGATCATACCATCGCGACTAGCTGTCACATACCTGCCTTTAAGAAAGCTCACAGTGCGGTCCTACAATTAAATAATACAAATTATGTTGCAATAAGGCACGAGATGCGAGATTATATTCAATTCATTCTGACTTAACATTTAAAAGAATTGGAAAGTGAATCGCTTGAGCTTGTTGCTGATGTTACAATTTTGTAAGTATTTGAATAGTTTAAGTACTTGAGAAAATGGATTTGCATTAATAGAAGAAATCAAATATAACTTTGCTTTAATTTTTTGAGAAAGTTGAATTTTAAGACAGATGAATTAAGAGAAGTGTTCGACTAAATACGACTTACTGGTAATTTTCTGTAAAAGAAAGTCATTCTTTGAGGATTTTCCGCATTACTAACGTTTCAACAGAACTTATTTTTCTTTTTAAAACAAATACATGTTTTACAGTGATTACATTTTTCTGATGTGTATTTACACCATCACAAAAATTAACAATAGTAAAGATTGCTCAAACTACTAAAATATGTCTGAAAGTAGATTTGCAGTTGAAAAAATTACTACTCTTTCTAGAGCTTTCAAAATCAATATTAAAAAATACAATAATAATAATAATAATAATAATAATAATAATAATAATAATAATAATACACTCGATATAAAATTATAAAACTTATGTTGCACAAATAATTTATACTAAATTATTACATCAGCATAAATTTGTCAAAAGACGAAAAGAAATCAGTTTATTAACAGTGGAAAACTTACCGCTTGTATAATAGGAAGAAATGTGATCTTTATAATGGGTAATCTGTGGCCTGTTTTAAGAATACGCGGGTAACCAGACAAAGGAGGATGCAGTTCTTCTCTGTCATCTGATGAATCTTTATCTTTCATTTCGAGCATTATGTAGGATAAAAATTCGTTCCAGTCCACCACTCCAGTTTTGCTAGCATCCATCTAAAAACGAAAACTTTGATTTTATATCTGTAATTGTAATTACTTAGAATTACAATGAAAATTTCTTTAAATTCTTTATCCCGTTTAGTTGACACTGTTACACGAGTTCGAGCTGTATCCTGACCAACCCGGTCCTTAGTTTCATCGTTATTCAATTCTTAGTATTAGAGAGATATAAAAAGCATCATGTGATGACTGCGTGAGCACAGGTGAACGTCTGAAATTAAATTGATTCTGAATTAGTCCTTTTAATTGCATATTCGTATACATTATATCTTCTTTTCTCCTTTCAAAAGTGTTCTGTGATACAATTTACTAGAGAAACACTAAATTATAGTAATGAGCGCATCATTCAGAAACCTTGTCTTTTCTTAAGAAATAGTAGAAGTTTGTTTATCTTTAAAATCGTTGAATCTCGCTATCATAAATTCAAAAATGTTCTGAAAATGAACTAACCTTACAAAGAAGGTTGAACATAATATTTAGATATCCTTTCAATGATCACGATGATTTAAATACGATTTGAGCCGTGATAGAGTTGATTTTAGTACTAAAATGAGATCTAAATGTAACGTTAGCAAATAGTATTTAGGTAACGCATAAAGTTTAATATGCCTTCGTTTCGTAGTCTTCATGGGCTGATCTAGTGGAGGCCCACTTGGCTTGCCCTGGCCCAACCGATGTGGCGCACTCGTGTCGAGACAGCCAGTCGCCGTAAGGGGAGGTGTTGCAAGGGGCTTGACTCTGCCTAGTGAAAGGGGAGCAGGCTACCAGGGGCAGACTGTCCACGATTCTTACGTTTGAGCAACTCTGCTTTAAATGACTCATACATCTCTAGATCAAGCGTAAGAAAATACATTATAGATTATAATAAAAAATACTAAGAAACGTTCGCACGAAACGCTTGCAAACATTCAATAATTTTTTAATGAGGTTAAACGTTACCTTTACGAATATAGAGGAAACGAGGAGGGCCGCAGCGCTTCAGCCGCAAAATAAAGGTTTTCAGTAAAACAAATAGTCTCAGATCGTCGCAGAAATATTACCTTCAAAAATAGAGTTTTCAGATCACCTGGAGTTAAGAAAACTCCCGCTATACTTTTCAGGTTTTCTTGAAACATCTTCATATCCATACAACGGTTAGGAGCTTTCTGAAACAGCACAGATGTTAAAAATGATTCGTGTCAAAGAGTGTCGGTTCTTATTATTTATCTTCATAATATGTTAATCTCTATTCCTTAAATAAAACGAATGACGTTTTATATGGCAAAATATCAGCAATGAGTACTTAATACCAGAAATGTATTGAAAAAAATGCACTTATTTCTAGGTCGCACAAACGCGAAAAAGGGTTTATCAGTGGATCGTGAATATATGCTTGTTTTCTTCCAGCTTGCATTCAAATTTCTTGACCGGTTCTGATCGGATAAAGTCAAAATTACTCCACATTGTCACATGGCATCCTCTAGATTATGTGTTTTAGCTTTTAATTTTAAAAATAATTTTCTGCGTGCCACTAAATCTCGGGCAGGATTTCCTTAAAAATAGATATTTCACAATAGATCTTGTTCACATCGCGACCCCTTGATTTTTTAACGAATTTTTTAATTTAGGGGGGATATTTTACATGAACCTAGAGGCAATTTTCAAAATTTTCTTAAAAATGGCTGCAATTTTTGCTCTTGTACTTGATCGTGTATACTAATAAATACGACGCAGGTCCTATTTTATTTCAAATTTTGAAGTTTTTTTAAAATTCCAAACGTATACAACTTTTCGGCGTTACAGCTACAATACTGGAGATAAGATGTTTTTGTATGTGTAAAACAAAACAGATGTGTAAAACTGTTCTTCAAAATTATATATTTACATGAGGTCATATACGTATAAAATAACGTCATAAATGTCAAAATAAGTAGTTTCACGTAGTGTGTGAGGTATAAAGGTAATTTTAAAAATAATATTTTCTCAAAACCTGCTCCAAATTATTTGTTTCTGAGATGTACGGAAACGAAGTGCGCTGATAAAAATGGCAAAAAACCGATTTTTAGTAAGCGCTCTAAATTTTCAAAAATTGGAAAACTTACAAATAATGCAAGAAAGTATGTGCTGTTTAGGACCACTTGCTTAAGAATGTACAGTTGAGAACAAAAGGTATTTCTGCTGCAAAGTAGCAGTCCGTACTGAAAGAGGGCTTACCTACTAACCTCAAATGCTTCAGCGAATTCATCCACGTCTTGCTCCGTAAGCTGAGTTTCGAGAACTGTTCCTCGTAGAGGTATGATTACGGATTGCGTTGGAGGCACAAATTTCTGCCTAAAAAATAAAATTATAATTACACATTTGCAATTCAATAGCGTTTGGAGCCTTCCGCAGTAGCCCAATACTGAGTAGAGTGTTGAGCTACTGCGGAAGGCTAGAAAGTTAGGCTCCAAGGCTACAGAGGAAAGCCAAAGACTAGGGAGGTCACCAATTACATCTATTGTTAAAGAAGAGTAGTTGTAAAACTAATTTGTTAAGAAGATTAGGCGTCTATTGTTTAGAAGAGTAGGCCAGTTAAACTAGGTGAGTAGTCTAGGGTTTCATTTTCTAAGAGCGGGTAATTGTATTAATATACATATATAATTACTTTTTAGACAACATTACTATTCAATGAATATTACGGTAATCAAATCAGAACATTTCAGTGATTCTGAACTGGCGCTAGCATTCAATAATACGTTTTCGTTTTTGAAACTTCTACAAATCCGATAGATTTATTAGAAACTGATATTTGGAAATTTTACTTCCAATTTAGTTAATAGTACTCTCCAATTTAGTTAATAGTACAAGATTTCAGGTACCAACAAGTTAATTTGATATAGATACAAAGGCAACAGAATTTACTTGAAAAATTGTGGACACATGATTTTAAAAATAAATGTTAAACTTCTTTCCTCAAAAAAGTATTACAAGCAAAGTATTTGTGAACAGCATCTACTATTTTTTTCTAATTTTTACTATCACACGCGCTACTAAGTTTTTGGGATACACGCGGAGATCTCTGAGATAAATATTTTGAATTTTAACTTCTGTTGCATAACAAACAGACTCTAGGGGTGCACAAAGACAAGTATACGGACATTGAAATTTTAAAACTTTATTAATAAACAGTTTTAACATTAATGAGTGTGTCAGTGCGATGTTGCGTCGCGCACGTTTTGATTGCAACTACATACACACAAATCGGGCTACAGCATAAATCCTATTGGCACGGTCAGGAAGCTATAATAAAAATAACAGAGAAGTTCAATTCTCTGGAGGTGTCTGAACATTTCTATAACATTTTATCAATGGCAGAACAACCTAGTCATTTCAGAGATTGACCTCTTGTGCTGCAGAGTTAAAAGCATTCCAAGTATCGCGATGTGACACTCACTAAACTTAATATCTGATGAAACGAACGAAAACCAGACATTTCTACTTCGTGGAGCGCGACAAAAGCCGAGAACAAGCAGAGAGAAGCCTTCTCCGCCCTGAGCGTCTCTCGTTTGGGGCGGGTCGCGATCTTTTGTCGAAAAAAGGTTAGTTTGAGGACAGCATATGAAACTAGCGAGAGGCGGAGATAGCCAGGGAGACAAGTGCTCCGCAGATGATCATATACTGTGATGACACACACACACACACACAAACTTAAACAAAATACTTGACGAAGCAGACGGAGACGAGGTCTCTCTTTTGCGCAGCGCGCGACAAGAGCTGAGAACATGCAGATTTATTTTTTTTAAATTTTCTTTTGGATTGAATAATACAAAGATCAGTGTTAAAACACTACATTTCTTATGGTTGCTTAAATCTACTTATAATTAATTAATTCGCAGTAAACTTATTAGTAATCTTAAAATACGACTTACATTACTACAAGGGTAGTAGAGGTATTTGTTGGGCCAAGATCTGATAATTTATTGAGGAATATAAGAAACGGAAATTTGTTCTTGTGGATTGGTTTTGGCAGAGACTTAGAGGGGTTAGATTGGGTATATTTAGAATGTTGTGGAAGAATTGGGGGGATACAAAGTAATGTGTTTTTTTATCGGTTCTAGCTGGAATTATTATGAAGTTGTTCTTATGAAGTTGGAGATGTACCATGGGGCATTCGCGATTGTGCGGAGGAACTGATTTGGATTATTTGGAGACTTTTGGTATTCGATTTGCGTGAGCTGTTCCATACTGGTCATGCATATAAAAATAGTGGTCGAATGATAGTTTCGTAAATCTGTAAGGCGGTATTGTACGGTTATTTAGCAGATCAACTCATTATTGGTTGTAGTCTGTGTAATTTCATTTTCACCGTGCCGAAAGAAAACTTTTCCATCCAAAGTGTGTTGGATTTGGGCCGAGCTGCGATCTTTTGTGGACGAAAACCTTTAAGGACAGACAGCGTGAAATGGTCGAGAGGCGGAGATAGACACCTAATGAGGGAGACAAGTGCTCCCGTGACGATCATACAACAACAAGGGCATATTTGATATTAGAGTGTTGGTTTTTTCTTTAAGGAAACGCACACGTGCGGAGGGGATTTAACGGTCTACGTGCTGGAAGAGAAGGTGATCTAATTTTCCAATAGCCTACAGCAAGTCAAGTTACAACGCAGGAAAAGAACATTGAAAACAATTGAAGATATTGAAAGAGACAACGTTGCACTGAGATGTGCAGGAGAGGGAGAAGCAAGACATCGCGATAACCAGAACGATTGAGGAGAGGAAGAATATCTTGGGACTTTTTCGAGAAAATATCTTAGGAGTTATTCAGAAGGAGATCTGATGGGTTATATAAGAGCAGATCACCAGAGGTACTCGAGATCAGATTATTTTCCCTACACCAGTCGGTGCTTGATTTTGATTATTCTTGGCTTCGTATTGCAATCAGATAGTAGGCGGGCTGTATTATGCGAGTTGCAAACGTACAAATTATAACTTCCAATGCCTTATACGTGACCAGTCTGTTCGCTTTCTAACGTTTTTGCAAATTTGTAATTTAACAACGAACTTTTGCTATCTCATGAAGAATGCCTGTTGAGCGTATAAAGGAACTGTCAACAAAAAGTATGCACTAATCCTGTGGTGTGGTAGAAATGAGAAGAGATGCGGAGCAGGTATGGTAGTAAAATTTTTCAGAGGCAATGAATGCGGCAAGGGACAATGGCGAGCTTACGAAAGGGAATGAGAGAGGTTCCCAGGCTTTGAGGCGCAACCCCACGCGCCTCGTCGGGCCGCCCAGCAGATGGTCCGGTGACCATCAAAAGGGCAATCGGCAAGTCCTTAGGAACCGGCCATAAATTACATGAGGTCTTTAGGGGGAACGGATTGAAGGCTAATATCACGTTTCTTCTCTAAAAACAGTGCTATATTGCGAGAAAACTGAGACAAGTGAAGCACGTCTATATTAAAATATGGCTAAATCTTGCTCAAAAATGTTTATAGCGGTTATGTGAATGCTACAATAAGTAGCATAATGTACTAAGGAAAAGATTCCAACAAAAAATACCCCATCCAAAAAATGATCCCTAGGCTCGATGGGGCTGTTCGCGAAATGTATCCGCAAACGAGGAACCTAGCGTAGCTGGCCACGGCACTGGAGTCCTTTCCAACAAAATGAGGAGGGTTAGGGCAATTGGGTGTGCAACCCATTATTTGTAAAACATTTGAAACCGCATTCAAGCCTACATTGAAGCCTCGGAGAAAAATGTAAAGAGACGTTTTGGCTCAGAAAACAGACTGTCAATATTGGTACGTGCAATATACAAGATTTGAAACCAAAGAAGAGAGAGGTAATAGCTGAAATAGAAAACATGAAGATGACTATTGTGGTTTTCTCAGAAACCAAAAAGAAAGGTTGTGGAGAAGAAGTAATTATCACATTTGTAGAGGGAACATCTGGAGTATCAATACTCATAAGAAAGAATTGTATGAGTCATGTTACCATGTTACCAATTTCGAACTCATAAATGAGAGACTTATTACTATTTATAGAAATTTGTGTAACTAAAGAACAAATATTACAGATGTATATGCTATGAATGACAATGCTTTTAAACAGGAAAAAGAGATTTTTTGTCAGTTTGCTGAATATGATGGGGATGATACTATAGGTGACGTTAAAAAACAAACGGAAGTAATTGCCATGGGCTATTGCAATAGGGTAGTTGATTTCTCTGAACAAGATGTAGCAGGTCGGTTTGGAGAAATCGTGCTAAATGATAACGGAGGAAGCCTATTTGATTAATGCAAAGAATAAGAGTGTATCGTAACCAATACCGTATTATGTCAACGTAAGGACATACCCAAATACACTTGAGAAAATGACACAAGGAACCATATAAAAACGTAATAGATTTGAATGAGATGAAATGGATGAGAAAGACTTTATTAGAAGAATTTCGAGTCTTTAGGAAGTCTGAATGTGACAGTAATCTTCATAAGCTGATAGAAAAGATTTGTTTTAGGAAGAAAGGAACAAGTGCTATGCATATGGAAAAAGACGTTTGTGACAAATTAAGTACGGGATCGTCTATTCCTGCTAATTAACCAAAAATATGGAGAAATCATAAATACAAAAATGTATGTTATTATTCCGAGATAGTGTAAACCCACCATTGGAAAAAGTTGAAACAATTTCACGATGTTTTATCGTCTGACACAGTACTTACAGGAAAATGTAATGGAAATGAAAAATTCGCATAATCAAACAAAAGTATGAATGATCAAATTACTTAATGATTTCTTCATGTAATTCAAGCTAAAGGTCATAATTTACGAGAGATAGCTAAGAGTGGCATGTGTATTTAACTAATTCCAAAAATAATACACAGTATACACACACAATTAGAAAACAACTAGAATTCCGTAGTACCAAAATCCAGTTTTTGTTAAAGAGTACAGCCACATATACAGTTCATAATATAATTGAATTTATAATATATCGCACAAAATATAAATCTGTATAAAAGTGATTCTAAAAATGTAATATTGTAATTTTAAAATTTAAAACATGATATGACTTTGCACTCCATACCTTAGGGATGCCATCTGAATCTCATATATCGTCCGAGCTTCTTCTTGGGCATCAATAAGCTCCTTCGCGCGATCATCTTCCGATGGCTCCGATTTCGTTTCTGCATTATCATTATCTTCCGCCATGATGTATACTTTTGTAATTTATGTCACAATTTGTCAGTTGCTTGAAATTTTGAAATTTAAAAAACCTATGTCCAATATAACCTGAAAGGATTTGACGTGTATGTTCGAACAGAAGAAAAACGAAACAATAACATAAATAACGAAAATGAAATGCGATATGTAGCATCTGCTTACGGTCTGTATGGCTGTAGTACACATTATTTGTACAGAGTGGGTAAAATCTTATATCAAATAAATAATTACCATAGTATATTTAATTGTAAAATTTATGACATGTAGCATGCCATAAATGTAGTACGGCTTATGATGTTAATACTGATAATACTTAATTCTGTTTATGAAATAATACTTTAGTAGCAATGCATTTGTACCAATAGGTTGAGTAGGGACTCAAATACACGTTGGATAGGGACTACTATTTAACAATCCGTGCAGGTTTTCTTAGTTTGTCAAATGTGAGCGGAGTGGAATTGGTTATTTTTTTGCCAGAACTATAAAATAAATTATATAACTATTTTCTGAAGGCAAATAAATTTTATTAAAAGAGGCGCCGTTAACCAGTGGGTGGCGTAACCACGTTACCATCTCCTGCATAAATCTGGGTTTGAGCGAGGAGGGTGTGGCAGCGCCATATAATTTTCGGCTCGATCTAGAAAAACTTTGGGGTTCTCGTCCGGAGATCCCGAAAAACATAGGCTTTGTGGGGGCGCCCACAAAAATCGTAAGCATGCTTCAACTGTGGGAAAGTTTCCCGCATTGTTTTCTCGGTCCCTTTTTAACGCTTCCCGGACAAAAGTTTTAACATTTCGGTCTATTTCTTCTCTAAATTTTGACTGATTTCCCCTCGAATATTCTTATTGCGCATTTCCTATAAGATTCACCTTTTCCTGAATCTAACTGACCTCTAAACATAATTTCCTATCAATTCTATCAATATTTTCATTAAGCTCTTTCTTAACGTTGGTTACGTTCTTTTCCAGGGAATCAGCCAAACCTTGAATTTTATTTTCAAATCCTCGTACTCTACGGAGCATTTCGGTTTCTAATTTACCGAAATTTTATTTCGTTTCGGCCCTCGAGTGGCCAAGCTCTTCGGTCACCTTCACTACCTGAAATTCGATGTTCACACATCTTTCTCCTACCTCGCATTTGAGTGTTTTCATCTCACGACCGAGTTGGCTTTCAAGTTGCCCTACTTTTTCCGCCTGCGAATCAAAACAGTTTTGTAACTGCTCAAATCTTTCGTCGCATTTAATTTGATGTTCCGAAAAGCATTTACTAAATTTTTCCTCCATCTCCCTAGCATTTTCCGCGATTCGGCTAACAATGATTTCATTAAGGTTCTCTTTAGTTTCCTGAATACTCCCTTTTAATTCTCTAAAATATTCCTCCTGTCTTTTCCTATCTTCATTCTGTCTTTTCCTATTCTTCTTCCTTTCCTTTTCCTATTTTCCTATTTTTTGTCTGAGCTCGCTAAATCGACTCCTGATTCGTCCAACATTTTTGCGGAATTACTTGGTTCAATTGATTTGTTACTGAACCGCACACGCAAACACAGTACAAATACACTCAAAATAGAAACACAGACAACAAATGCATAAAAAAAAGTCCACAAATTATTAGGCCTCCTACAACTTTCTTCCATCCATTTATTGCGGCAACTTGCAGTTTAAGCCGTCGCAATTGATGAATTATAAAGGAACCGAACCAAAAGAATTACTGAATTTTTTCGTGAGCAATTGAACTTTACTCTCAGGGTCGCGTACTGGGGTATCGAATGATACTAATCGAGCCCCACTTGGGAAAGCCAAATGTAACTTTTAGCTCAGTCGGGTCGCTGGTTCATTTCTATAATGAATGGATGGAAGAAAAGGGAGGTTATGAAAATATCCATTGAATCATTTCATTAATTGGGCAGAAATTAATTTATTCCTGACAACATTAACTGTCAGGGAAGTTACACGTCGCAAGAGAGCGACAAAGACTGCCTACCAACTTTACGCAATGAGCTCATGGTTCTAATAGCTAGGAAGGAACATCTTAACACTAACATTGGGGTTTTGTCTAAAATATTTCATGCTCAGAGTCAGCTCGAAGACACACGGGCGCCGGGCGGGCGTAATGCGGGCTTGAATGGGCCCGAGACGGCACTGTGCGGCGAACGCAGATTGAGGCGTAGTCTGCGCGGGTCATAGGGCCCTATTCCACGTCGCGACGGCGATGCGCTTCCAAGCACCGCGGCTCATAGCAAAGCATTGGTTTGAATCGAGACTCGCTACGTGAAGCGGAGGAGGGCGTACGCACTACCGCTGGCAGAACACTGCTTTAAATGGTAGCCTTCCCACTGTGCCGCCGGCCGCTGCGTTTTACCTGCTGCGGTCCTTTTGTTCGACGTGCCGGAGGATCGCGAAACCTACCCCTGCAGAACCCCCTCCTTCAACGGCGGGCGGCGGTGCGGCCGTGCTGCAGCGGTGGCGGCGTCGGAAGGCTCTGCCTGCATGACGGAAGCGGCGCCGCCGTCGCGACGTGGGAAGGCGCCCATAGGTTCGGTGAAAAATCGCGCTCGGTGGCAAAGTTCAGCCCTACGAGCCGAAATTAACAATGTTCCTCACTGCACCGAGTCTTAGCTAAGAGCCACGTGTTTTCTCCTACAAGTCCTGATCAGTAATCTCATGTTTCTCTCAGTCGGGATCGGTAATGTCATGTTTCTCTCTACTTAGCTCCCGGCCGAGCTCGCCTCCGTTTCCCCCTCCAGAAAACGTCTCAGGACCCGTAGTTTTGCCCCTTCCCTCGCGGAGAGATGTCTCATAGGCCGAAACTATATGCGTCGCAATTTTATGTCACCCAATCGGGACGCACTGTTCCTGGAATTTTCCAGGGCGATCTCTCTCTGTGATTCTAGAAGCTTCTTTTGCAGCTGCCAGAACACGTGTTGATTTGATTTGATTTTGATTTGAATTTGCCTTATTTTACGTGGCGAGACTCGGGCCATCAGGCCCGCTCTTCCGTCTGACCACGCAAATTTCGCTACACGTGTTACTACACGTGTTATTACACGTGTTCAGGTGGCTTTGTTGCCGAAAACAATTCTTCGGTGCCGTGATCGGCAGCCGGCGACGGGCGAGCTTTAAACAATCCTGTGGGATTTCCGGAAGTGTTGTAGGGGCGTGCAACGGGCGAACGCCGGGCAGGCGGCTTGTCGTCAATAAGTCTACTGCGGACGGCACCCTTGGCGGGCGGGCGGGGCAGCTGGCGACGGGGACGCGGTGCGTTGAAAAGAACCCCTTGTGACAGCCCAGTCTCGCGACCTACTTTCTTTCCGTTGAGAAAACTATCTTAATATAATAAAATTTGGTGACGCCACAATAACAATGATGTGAAATAAATTAGCAAGTCTCTATAAGTTAACAATTCTCGCTTATGTACTGAAGAACTCTTTCAATAGACAAGAATCTTTGTATTTTAAACCTTCTTATCAGAATGTAGGAAGTTATGCAATTATCGCACTCTTAAGTAAACATAATTACAAAATCAAAATACTTTTTATTTAAACCGTTTAATATTACTCGAAGTTGGCAATTTGAAATCTGACTGATGTATTATTACATTTTGAATTACAATTAGTAATTTCTTGGGTTTAGTATGGGGAAACTAAGTGGGGGAAATTCACAACCTCCTTCAGAGCAACTCGAAAATAAAAATATTTCCACTTCAAAAGCTTCTTTCCGAAAATGGCTGGGCCTCGAGGACGCAAACGCGACGGATGTACAGGCGCGAGGCGTTTGAGTGTAGAGAAAATTATGTAATGTTACGAAAAATCTATTTCGAGATTTCAACGTAACTACACGTTTTGGGGTCTCCTGACACGGAAAACGTGATTGTTTTTATAAATGTCTGTCCGTCCGTCTATCGTCTGTGAACAACAATATCCCGGTCAATCTGGTCTGAATCAAAGCTCTGCGATTTTGAATAACATTCTTCAATTTTTGGGGGTACTTTACATGAGCCTCGTGACTAGCTCTTGGACAGCGTGCTCGCTTTCCACTATGCGGCCCTGCGCTCACTTAATATTGTATTATTAAATTGTTAATAAATGTTCAATTTATTTTCTTGGAACAAGGTTGAAATATATCACTTATACTCGCTCTATAACCTACTATTCTTGTTATGTTCTTCATTTACTTAGTAATACCCTAAATTAATTTCCTAAAGTGTTGAACGCTTCAAGGAAAACGTTCAAAGGCTTTGCAGCCAATCTATTCCATTCCGTTATCGTTCGATTTGGGAAACAAATTCCCGACATCCGTTCTCTGCGGTCTTAAATTAGTTTTATGCCTGTGACCCCCTACTAATCTATGTTGGAATACTTAGTCCCCGATTAATTTCATTCCAAGCTGGATGACGTCTATAAGCTTTATACAAAGCGCAAGTCTTGCTAGTGATCGCCTGTTTTCGGGTGAGTTTACATCTGAGATTAAAGAACATATTTCTTAGACTGTGTCCGATGATTAACTTAGAAATATTATCACTGATATGTGCTAATGCAATTTTATAGGCATGAAAATGTTACATCTGTTGTCGATCATCACGAAACACAAATGCGCGATGACAAATATAGCCTGACATTCCAGAACCTTCAGTTAAATACCTTCCCAGCGATTCACTAATCATATTTCCCTCTCCACTCAAACAGCAATTAGTAAACTAGGAGGAACTAACAAAATCGGCATATTGCTTTCAGAGCCATTAAGACTTAATAGTAAATAAGTTAGATAAATCAATAGATTAAAGGTATCTACTTTATCTATATAGCTGATAAACTATTCACCATGAAGATCTTTTGATTTTTTTGTTAGATCATAAACGAATAGTACTCAACCCATGGAACCAAAAATATAAATTTCTCCTAACATTTGTTAGGTAACTTGATTATTAATTAGTTACTAATTAAGTTTATATGTTTTAAAACTAATGGTAAAGATTTCTTACTTTCTTGGCTTACGAATTCTTCGTAAGACGAGAAAGTTTGTAATCGTGCGCCAAAAATTTTGCCAGAAAAATCCTTATAGCCGTGTTCTAGTAATGAAAAAGTGGATAAATCCAGTTGCTAAATTTAGAAAACAAATCATGTAACTCTCGATCTCTAAAAGATCGACTACAGACAACATATTTATACAGCAACCATTGATAGAAAAAATAAAGGAGTTCAACCAACAGACACACATAGCTTTCATAGATTTTGTAAAAGTCTTCGATAACGTAAATAGAGTGAAACTCTGGTCTAAAATAATGGATATCCTCAAAAGTTAGTAGAAGCAATAAAGAGCTTGTATAAATATTCTACTATTGTTATTAAAGTAGGAACAAATGAAACTGATAAAATATTGATAAAGAGGAGTACGGCAAGGCTGCCCAGTATCACCGACACTTTTTAATATTTATATCGATGA
>BOPP01000778.1:0-13642 GCA_017312745.1 Gryllus bimaculatus | reverse complement strand
AAATCGTAAAAATATAAAAAGGAATTTGCCAAAACCATCTGGGCTCTAGGCTAACGAAAATGTCATCCGAAAACGCAAGGGGGGCTGACGCTGAATCGGCGATGACGAACAAACAACTATTAAGTGTTTTTCGTCAGAACGCTCCTCTAATAAACTTTCCCAACATGGGAGTTTGGGGTACCGCCCTCCTTCATCGTAAATGAACGAAAAAAGAGCATTGAGGATCCGGTCGCGGCCGCGGGTCAATTTCACGTAAACACTCTTTCAGACCGCAGATTTGCTTAAATTATTTATTTTTGTTGTTTTTTATGGCATAGAAATCGCCAAGCCATATAATAAATATAATTTTACAAATAAATTTAATAATAAAATATAAATTTCACAATTACTAATAATCTTATTGATCTTCCAATAGTAAAGGGTATTTTAATAATTAAAAGTTAATATAAATGCTGTAATCAGAGAATTGACCGGAATAAAAATGAAAGACATGGCTCTAAAATTCTCAAATAATTTTAATTTTTAAGCAATAAGCAATGTAGGTAAATGAAATTATTGCGTTACGGGCAAACTTGAAATATCCCATATACTTTTTCCAAATAATTTTACTGTCTAATTGCCCTTAGAGGTTTAGAAACGGGCAGATCACTGTCGCAATCTACCTCTACTCGTGATCACCCGGCGGAAACCTGCTTAAACAACACGGAAATAAAAATGCTAACTGTCACACCATCAACACACTATGCTTCATTACGAATATCTCTCCTACCACTCTAATCACTAATTGACATCTTTACTCAACACTTATCACCACTTAACACATCAACACTCCAGAAACTCTGTCGTTACACCGCTGTAAATCATTGATCTTCCATCCTTGGCCAATCAGGATGACAACGTGATGGCCATTTCTAGGATCCGCTCAACATGCATGTTTAAATAATGCAGGCGTAGAATTTTAAATATAATATTTACAAAAATGTGTAAAATCTTACAATTCTTTCAATCTGTACTTCCTGCATTATATTCTGCAATCATCTCCATATTAAAAATAGGTTTTTTAATTCTTTCACTATTAAAATTATTATCTCCTTGCACTAACATTCAATATAAATTGGAATATACGAGTGTTCATATTTTAAATTCTAATTAACGTCCCCCCAAGGGTTGAGCAATACACAAACAGTTTAATAAGAACACAGAATAATTTCACCTAAAATAATTCTGTTATGCTTATAATATCCCAGCATACCATTAAACCTCTATCATACTGTTCTCGGCCCTATCACATATCTTGAATAATTAATTAAGTCTGGGAAGATATATCTAGAAAGATACGTTTTCTGCAAACAAAACTCATTGTGTTTTGACAATTAAAAGAAAATAACAAGTTATCATTGAACAATGAAATTACATATTGTTCCCTTAACTGTATTCTCTAAGAATATCCAACAGGCAAACGCGCAATGGCAACAATTAATAAAATCATAATTCTTAATCCGCCTATTCAATATTTAAATCAACAGTTCTATTACATCTGCACACTGATTTTAAAACTCAAATTTGCCTTGGCAGAAACAACAAGGAAGTCTTTTACGTCAAAAACACTGTAATAGATCACTCTTTTAATCAGAAATTGAGTGTTTAACTCTTTTCCCATTATTCAGTCCCTTCAAAAATAAAAATTGTTACTCCTATTAAGTTAAACAAGATAACACAAAAATTTTGAACATTACACAAAAACTTCAGACTATGATCTCCCATTCAAAACGAACTCATTAAAGAACCTTAATAATTTCGAAATTACTGCAATTATTTCTTAGTATTATTTCCTCTTAACAAAACATTTATTTAAAACTAAGCATATAAGTAGTTTAAAATTTCCAATTAATTGCCATAATCTAATTTTTTTCAATGACAGTATTATAATTATCCATCATTATCATAACTGCAATTCTGGCAATTACTCTGCATAAAAGTTATGAAATATATAAATTTATTCCAAACATTCTGAAAAATATAATGTATAAATTGGAATAGAAAATAAACACAATCACACAAAGAAGAAATTACCTAACAGCCAACCCAAATAACATTTAGGCGCCAATTAAAAGAATTTAATTGTAGTGGCCCCCATGCCACAAAAATATACTGAAAATATTAATAAAATTATTAAAAATATAATGAAATAATTTCCCTTCAAAACTGACGTGTTTTGAACAAAACATTCAAAATAAGAATACTTGCAAGTGCAGGAGGCCACAATTGCATATCTGAACATTTAGTAAATGTAATATGTTTTTGCTTACATCGATGAATCTTAAGCATATTTCATTTAATTCAACTAAGGCAATCGTATTTTATTTGAAAACTGGAAGAAAACTGTAGGAACAGTTAATACAGTTAATATGGAATGAAATACGACATAATATGAGAATAAAATGTAAAAAGTCAATTAATGGTATATTAATTGATTGAATAAATATACGTGATTGATTAATGTAAAGTTAATTAACTTGTTCTCTACCTACATTTTTTCTCTGGTTGGTTTGCTGGAAGCAAGTTTTTATGTTGTTGGCCACAATCTGCATATTGAACTACATAATATCGTATGCGTATGAATGGGTGAAAACGCAACATCGTTGAAGTGACATTACATAAATTCTGGAGCAAACTTTAATTTTTAAGACTATTTTCAGTGGTAATGTATTTTTTGTGGTTTTAATGATGAACAAAGCATTTTCAACTTTTACAGTGATGTAGACTTAATTAAACAGATTTCTCAGAATTCCCCTAAAAGGGTGTCCACTTATACTGTTTTGATTTTCACCCATTCATATTAATGCAAATATAATGCAATATTATAGTGCCTTACATTTACCTAATTAAGTCAAGTGTGGCACATTCTTAAAAACCCCTTAATTCTTATCACTCATTTCACTTTGTACCATTTTTTTAACCAAAGCATTTTTTTTAAACAACTATTGCCAGGACAATTGACTGAAACGTGAGATATTTTTTAATTAAAAGAAATTGTGTTAAATTTTCCATTCCCAGATTTTTAACCAGCCTCTCAACCCCTTCCAAAGACTGTGCGATCCAACATGTCTATAATTTGATACTAAATGGTTTAATTTAAGATGTCAGGTGTTTTCTCTGGCTAAGTTGTCAATTATCTAAAAAAACATAGCAAATCTGTATTGTTAATAGAAGTACCTGATTGCGTCTAATTGAATTGGCCTATCTTCCTCTATGCTTCTTCATCTGTCAGTTTCCACTCTCACTGCCCGCCCGCAATTTTACGAATTGCCTGCATAATCTTTCTCTCACTCCCTCTTTTTGGAAGCTACTCTTCAAAAGCAATTTTTTTCTGATTTTTTCACTGAAATTTTTAACCGATTTCTGCAACGATCTTACAACCGTAACACAATTTTGAAAAAAAAATGTTTTAATTTATGAATTGTTTAAATTAGCCAGCGGGGTTTTTATAAGGTCTCTAGTAGGAACAAGGGTACGCCCTTAAGAGAAGCTCGGTGGCGTGGTTGGGAAAGGGATGGTGATAGAAGGGGATGGGGCGGGGTTGTATGTGAAGAGGAACTCTTAAGCCCTTCCTCAAATCACGCTCCTGAATGAAATTAATAAAAACCTTACCAATAGGCAACTTCCATGTGTCCGTCAAGTTTGAGACGCCCTCACGGAACGCACAAAAATGTTTCCTTCAGTTGATTCTTCCGCATGCAGAACACTTTAGGCGTATGAGTAGCCCCTTTCTTACTACACTTCCACTCGAAAACGATTACACAACTTATTTTTCGCTTGGCAACCTCATCGGACATTTTCCACACACGACATGTAAATCCTACCATCAATCAAACTCATTCTTGCGCCCACTCAATTACAGCCAAGCACCCGCTACGGCGCAACACGTAAAAATAATGCTGTCACTATCGTAGCACAATCGCTAAGAGCACTCAAAAAACACTAAATCACAAATAATCAGAAGAGTACAAGAAACGTTAGTATACGACAGGGAACGTAAGCTGAGAACTTCGACAGCTGGCTTCGACAAAATCAGCAGGGGCGACACCACCTCGGATTGCGACATTTATTCGATACTGGATATATCCGACAAGATTCTAAGGATAAATTGTCTCCCTCGCCTACTTATGACTTCACGATCGTGAGCAATTACAATTCATTAAAAATATATTTCAGTAGTGCTAACTTTTTTACAATTTATTCGCCCGCGCTTTTCCGGGCGTTGGGGGCTTTCGCTGGGCGAGCCTGCAGCGCGCGCTGGTCTAAGTTTTCTTATGGCAAGGCAACGTAAGAACATCTGTAATTATTGTGAGCATGAACAGCTAACTTCCACATTTTTCGCGAACTTGAGCAGAAGATGGCTGCTCGCTCGGGAAGTTTTATTCGGTCTTTTCGAGACATTGTGGTCTCTGTATCTCAGCTTTGTAGCTTGATTCACTTTAACGAGGAGGCCCTAAATCTGCCTCCTCTTCGCTGCTTAAATGAGAGAGTTGTTTTTCTCATATTACAAGAGGCGTACCGGGTGATGAATGCCAAAGGCACAACATACATTGTAAATCCCTTCAGAAAACAAATTCGCCCAATGGAAACGCCAATGTAGATTTTGATCTCTTTAAGATAAGTGGGTAGAAATCGGGCTCACTCGCGCAATCTAACTGGCACAGCGTCTGTTGGTCGCTTAAACGGTTGAAGTTGGCACAAATTGAAGTAAACTTCGCAGGCCAGCAATAACTTCCATTACGTGGGTTAGGCTCCTATTTTTCCTTCAATCATATTCTTAATCAAAAAGTTGTTCCATAAATGTCTATGAAGTACAGTATGACGTGTCTTAACGGGGGGGATTCCGGTTATGACCGGAAACAAATCTTTAACGAAACTGTACGGGGGGATTGCACACAGTTTCAACGTTGGGCTATTCCTGAACTCGCAGAAGACGTCCATTGCAAATTTACCACCTTCCTGTAAGGGTGGTCCTCGAGAACGTACTGCGCTACTAAAACATTGCTTGGGCATCGGAACTGCTATTATGGGTGATATGGGCCAGAAACTCAAGGAAAAAGCAATGAGATATTGCGTTGCAGACGAAATTATTAGATGCTTCTTTTAATTACAGATGGTTGTCCGTTCTCTGCGCTTCCTGACCAAAAATACTTTTATCCCCTTTATATTTTTAACTTAATCTATCAACGCCAATCCGCAGAGTTCGATACAAAGAGACCATTCTTATTACTTCAAGTTTATATGCATTATTTTTTGATATTTCCGCTAAAACTTCAGCAAATACTGCGTGGCAATATATACTTTTTCCATCGCTCATAATACTTCTTTAGAGATTTGTTCTGTATCAAAGGGTTAACTTGTATTAGTTTATTAGTAAACATGTTTTATTTACAAACCTTTTTTCGCGTTTGCCAAAAAATATTTCAACATTCTTGGGACGAATAGCGTGTACCAGCAGATAATAAGGAAAATCTAACGTAGTAGCAGTAGCTCGAAGTTTTAATTCACTTTACCGTGCGCTGCCTAAGATTACTCAACACCATGCAGCACTTCATGCGCGTTGAAATCTTGGTTGCTTTAAGCGTATATTGGGAGCGCGCTTACATACAGGAGGGATCATTTCTTGCCAAACGGTAATTCTTTCCCAACTGACTTGAAAATGTTCAATGGTCGATTTCAAAGAGAACTTCAATAATGCAGAGCTGTTCCTTAATATCTACATTCTAGTCACCCAGAAAGGTGTGCGTAAAGTGGCTAGGATCCTCATGTGTTTTAAGAAAAAAAACTAATGTACAATCCGACGAAAATGAAAAACAGTGGAATTTAAGCCAGTTTTTGTATCGCGCGCTGCATTGGCAATAATGATGCAAACGACCAGCTAAGTCTACGGAAAGCTGCAGTGCTACGAGCGCTGTTCGAGTCCTGAAAGATAAGGCAAGCAAGTTCCGCGTGAGGCACTCGCTGGCGGCATTGGAAATATTTCTATACAAGTCTATGCTTTAGATGCTCAAAAACAATTCTTTGTTGCTATCGGAAGGGAACACCCCTCTTAATGCCACAACGAAATGGTCTGCATCTATGACCCAGCGCTGGACCGAGGGGGGTAGTATTTCAGTGCTATCTCTTGGGGTTTTCCCCAGCACTCCATGCCTACGTCAGCAGCGAGCGTTGTTACACGAGTGTTAAATCACGCACGTCGTCGATTAACCACTAACCGTATGTGAAACGACACGAGTGCTTTGAACCGTTCAGCATAAGATGCAATGTTAGTTTTACTGCACAGAGTTACTTACATGCGTCAACAAACGCCTCGTGTGACAAGCTTCATTTACTCATCAGATTCGTAGTGGCCTTACGGCTTGCTCCTGACCAGGCCGAAAGATATTACGAAAGCGGTCGTTATTGGATACACGACAATCTTTGTACTATTCTTGGGGCATCACAAGGCATTCATTGAATAATCGTGAACGCGTATCGTGTCCTTAGGAAGGGGAAGGAATAATTCAATAATAACGGCTGTTAACAATATTTTTTCCATGAAAAATCATATTGAGTGTAAGAACAGTAATCTGTAAAAGCTTATTGTAAAGTAAGTTTCAGATAAGTGAATAAAACATTCATCATTGTTTAAGTAGAACTTTATTTAATAATATAATTTTTTGGGTCATTCGGAATGAAAAACTACACCACATTACAAAGGGCTAATTTTCTCCACTCGGGTATTAGATTATCAAAAATACTTCAACAAAAAGCGAGGCATTTCTGTGCATATAGTTCCTTTGATAACATAAAATATTTGCTAGGAAATTGGTGGCCCAAAACTGCTTCATACACATTTTTCTATAAACTTTCTTATATATTCCCAAAACGAGGATAACCGCTTCAAAACTTTCTGTATGAATACAAAAAAAATTTTACTGGAAAATTGTGTGAAAAATCTAAGATTTTATATTGAAGAGAAATCCTGGTACCTTCGAATAATTTTCTCAATATTTTTATTCATAATTTTGTTATTGTATTTCTCCAGGAAAATGTGGAATTGATGCGGGGGTATAACGTGGATCTCTGCATGATCCCATTTTGCCGAATCTAATAAAGGAACTTCATATTTTTTTAACTGTTTCAAAGTTATTTTTTTTTTAGCATTTATGTGCCCGAGTTCGGCAGCCCACTGTTCATATAATAAAGGTCTCACCAATTGAAAACGTTACCAAGAAAAATTAAAGAATACCCATTTACAGTTAAGACATTGAAGCAGCCCTAGGACAGTGCACAGTTCTCTCGAGAACTGGGCTGATCACAAAAAAGTTTTGTAAGAATTTTGGTGGCATGACTAAGACCTTTTGTAACTTTTGTTTAAAGACTAACTACAGAAGTATTTCCTCATTTTTCTTTCGTCAAATGTGTGAAGATTCCAAAGTACTAAAATACAGGGACTTTTAACAATTCATAATTCTGGAATACATCTTGCAAGGTAACTGAAGCGTTATTTTGAAAATCACTCGATTTCTCGTCCAGGAGAAATGTTGGGAATTATAACGACATGCTCGTAACATGCTCATAGACAACACTTAAATAATTTTTATAAATGATTTTAATTAAATTTTGCATAATTTAAGTAAATAAAGTTTCAAAAATATCAAAAACAAGAAACTATCGCAGTAGGTTCCAATCTTCAAGTGCGCCAGGTTTCATAACGACAAATAATATTTTCTAACACTTTGCTGCGCCGTTTCTGCAGATGGCAATATAACGTTTCGCATAAAACACAGAAAAAAAAGCAAAACTCTTCCGTAGAGCAATGAGATCTCTTCATAGGTTACATGGCCAAAAGGTTTTGAAAAGTCTCTGTTGTACAGTATTTGGGGTGTTAGCTGGGAGGTTGTGGCTTCATTAGGAACTATTTTGTTTCAGAGTTAGAGGCTTCCAATGACTATAGAATCAGCCGACCCAGCTTCCAGAAGCTAAAACCAGAGGCAGAGGTAAATTGACATCTTTATAATCAATATTACATATTAACGTTTTCAATATTTATAAAAAATAAAACCGAATTAATTTTCGTTAGTTCCGTATTTTATATTTTTTGTAAAAAAAAAAATATTAGCACTATTGTCTAAGTGTTAGCTAAAATGTTTTTTTGGGTGGTCCAAAACCTTTATTAGTTATGAAGGTTAATTCACGAGATTCAACTTTCAGGGGCTATACCTTTATAATCAGTTAAAATTCCTTATTGTATTCTACGTTTTTAATATCAATATTGTTGGCGTGCATTTGGAAAACAAAATCGGGTACTACCCGTCAGTTCAAATTTTTTTAAAATGTTGCACATTAACATTTCCAAGAAATCCTAAGGCTTTTTCATAGATGCAGAGAGCCTAATTTTTGCTAAAGTTTCGGCAAAGTGACAATCAGAAACGCTTACCACTGATAGCGGAAAGCATCTTTCGACGCGCCCGACGGCCGTGATCCCTATCTCCAGCAAGTCTATTTTCCGTCAGGGGTATGGAAGGCGCGCTGACAGATCTATCTCCTCCGCGCTGGGAAACAGAATCGTAGAGGCAAGCCAAAGAGAAACAGGAAAAAATCACTACCACATCTAAAGTATACGCATCACAATCTGGACGAGGATCTTCATTTCCAATTTTCAAACCTTTCTGATTACACCCTGGAGGAGAATTATACCTTTGAATGAAATAAAATTTAATGAAGCACATATCGTACTCTATCTATTAACATACAAAAACGATTAATTATCGAATGAAAAGTCAACAATGTATAACAAGTTAGCATTTGTATTTTTATCTTCCTGGGATTCAGAGTTTTAGCTATTCCAAGGACCAACGTAGAAGCAAGTTTGTTCTTGCTTGAATAGTGCAATTAGTCGCGAAGCCCATTTTTATGGGTTAAAACTCTAAACTAAGTTTTTTTAAATTGACTGGCACAAATGAAGGCTAACGCGAGGTCCCTGATCGTGGGTCCTACCCGAGGTTCTTTGTCACCATCTTTTGAATCTTATAAGGTACCATATTTAGATGGAACAAGTCAGCGAAAACTTCGAAGGCGGTCGCAGTCTGTGAGGAAGAAGATTCACCATGCTGACCGCGTTTTACCCAATTCATTTTCGGTCGAGATTAAATCGCGTTTTACTCTCAAAGCTCACCGTCTCCAAATACTGCAATTAACGAGTTTAATTATTTATGACCGAAATAATACAGGAAAAGATTTTTACGTTTAGGGTGAATTTAAAAACAAAAAAGCAGCCGAGGAATTTACGTTTTAAGGCAATTACACGGGTATACTGTCAGCTCAATATTCTGTCCGCAAGAAGTATCTTGATTTTAACTATCAGAAACTCCTGTTTCATGAGAGGGCGTTAAATGAGTATACGGGAAAGATTTAATAGTTTCGGAATTCCCGCAGAGAACAAGTTACGTTATGATTTGAGCTGTTGGGCGCGAGCAACGATCCAGGCATCTATGATAACTTCGCCACTGCCCACTATTCCAAAGTTCATAAAAAAGGACGTGTGGTTTTTCGCCATTCGTGAAAAGGACCTGCCTTAATTTCAGGCGGCACTTTTCTCTTCCTGGAAACTATAACTTTTGTGCGGCGCTTTTTTTTTCCCACCTTTGCAAATTATGTCTTTGAAGAATGATAAATTTATTTAATTTTAATTGTTGGCAATATTAGGAGACACTTCGGTCAGTAAATATATTTAGGGTATAATTTTTAATTAATAATCGTTATGGTAAATCCGGAAAGTATTGTAACTTTTCGGGGGTGTATTTGTGGAAGTGGTAAATTTTACGTTGGCTGAATTTTGCAGTTTGTAGAACTGCGCAGCGATTAAATTTTTCGCCTCTACTAGTTGAATGCCACGTAGGTACCGGTCATTGTCAAGAAACGGCAATTGTTTGGTTCTATATGAATACATTTAGTGGCTAGGCCTGATAACTGACAATAAGCTTCTTAAACACCAATGTACTATTCATGTTATTAAAATATATCTAATATTTGGCATGAACGACGTCCAGCAAAATTTCTAGACGAACTAAATTAAGATAGCTTACAGAAAATCTGGTTCATTGCAATGTAATGACAACCCCCGAGCCGCCAAAACTGTATGTAATACTTTTCATCAGTAAAAAACAATAATTTTTCCGGATAATTCACGAACCTGTTTCCTAGTTTTTCAACTAAGAATTGTACCTTAGTGTTTACATTGGAAACGCAATCTTCGCCAGAAAAACGTTCCTCCTGACCTATTCCAACAGCTCAATGAGAAATAAGTTTCCTACAAAATCGTCGTTGTAAATATACTAAACTACGTAATTCAAGTTTTACACGATAAAACAGGTCCAATGAATTAAGAAGCTGATAATCGTTCCAGCATTTCAAGGCTTTTAAAGCGCAGTTCTGGGGAGATTCGTTATGTGGATTGTGTGTAAGGGCGAAATATTTAAGAGAAGGAACCGCGCCGGGTTCCGGTTTTGCCAGTTGTTGGGGCATTGCAGCCGACAATCTTGTTTTGGATTGGAGATACCCAGAAAAACTGTATTGAAAAAGTCGCACTTCCAGAATTCCCCTCCAGGCTTGTGGTTCTAGAAGGTAAGGCCTAACACCAGCCTTCAGCGGAAGTTCCCCGTCAGCGGGACGTGCTGGTGTTCCGCCCAGAAAGGGAGGCCCTAGAACAAGACCCTCGCGCCAGGCGGGCCCGCCAGCTCACGCGATGTACTTGTGGAGGCCGCGCACGCAGGTGAGCGCTCCACCACGTCCGGGCGGGCGGGGGTGGTTGGGGCGTGGTGGTGTCCGGGCGCCAGGGCGCCTGCGTGCCCACAGCGGCGCCGCTGCGGCATAGCCGCCAGCGCCAACGGGCCCGGGGAGCTGCGCCAAGGCTCTGCGCACTCTGCGGCCGGCGGAAGCACGGGGGCGCGCGGCGGGGACGGCGGGCCCGCCGCGGACGACAGCGGGGCGACGAGCGGGCTGAAGCCATGCCCGACGCAACGGCGCTGGTAGCGCACGAACGGGGCTGGCGACGCCACGTGGCGTCCTGCATCGCTGCGGCAACGCGCAAAGGCCTTGGATTGCCAACGGACCTGTCGTTTGGCAAGGCTGTGGATTACCAAAGGAGGAGATTGTCGCGGGCCCTTAACCTTTGAAGGCCATCGCCAGCTGCCGGCGGTAGTCCGACGCCGTGCGGCGGGCCGCCGTGGCCCGCAGCCGTGAGACAGCGTCCCGGCGGATTTCGCCTTCTCGTAGCCGGGCGCGCGGCGGTCGGGGCAGTGCATTCCATGTCCGGTGGAAGTCGGGGCTGACGGAGGCCGCGACAGGAAGCCCACGAGGCGGGGCCTGGGGTTCGGCCGCGTCCTCCCGCGTCCAGCGGGCTTGCGAACGCCTCGTCCGGAGGCGGCGTGAGGCCCGGAGCCGGGCCGTGATCTGGGGACGGGCGCGGCTGCTGCGGGTGGGGGTGGCGGTGGGGGTGGCGCTGGCGGTGGAAGGGTGACGGCGGAGGGAGGCAGGGCGCCCGAGCGGGAGACAGTCAGAGCCCGGGGAGGCGAGCGGCGTAGGCCGGACGCTGCAGAGGCGGAGGAGGGCCGAGGTGCGCCCGCTTGCCCGGGTAGGGGCTGTGGCGCCAGGGAGCTCCGCAGCGCTGCTGGCTGACGCGGGCGGTTACCCTGGGACACACCACACGCGATGTAAGTACAACCTATACACAAGTATTGCCATCATACAAATACAAGGTCATGGGAAGGAAAGCGAGCGCTCACCGGAGTCCGGGCGCTGCTGGCTGGGCGCGCGAGGTGGACGACAGCCAGGTGGCTGACGACAATGCAAGCGAGGACTGGCTGCCGCGCTAGTGCCGGGTGGCGCTGGCGGGCGGTGGCGGCTGGGGGCCGCGCCGGGGTCGGTGGCGGCGCTGCCGGTGCCGCTGAGGCCGGGGGTGGTGCAGCGGGAGGTGGCGGCGGAGCCCGCGGAGGCCCCCGCGGTGGCCGCCGCCTGGCGCCGCAGCACGGCGTTCACGTTGCGCGTCAGCTGCTCGTACGGAGACTCCCAGCGCTCCGCCAGCAGCGCCTCCTCGTCTGCGTCCGGCGACGGCGCGCGGCGCCGCTCCGCTGCGGCCACCACGACGCCAGGCACCGGCAGCTGCCTCGCCCCTGCGCCTGCGCCCGCGCCCGCGCCGCCTCGCCCTGCGGAGCAAGCCATTTTCCATTTCTTGCGAATCTTTCGGCAGGCGCAAATGTGCAACAACGTAATGCACCGCCGACCATTTGGGTAACATCGTTTAATTTTCACTGACAGGGCCACGGTATTTATTGGCTGTAGGTAAAATGAAGGCTAGAAGGTAACTAGCATTTATCATTTTTGTCAACTGCAAGGGTTATACTTCTTTCACTATGCTTTCTTCGGACATTAAATATTTTTTTTCCATTTCCTCTATATTCTTTAATAATGTCATTCACGAGATTTTTTTAACTACTTTCTAATTTATTCTCTGTTGTGATCACTAAGTGTATATCCTGTTATGGTTCGATGAAACGTAATTTCAGCCCATCATAATATTGTAATTTGGTCGTCAGTTAATGTCCAACACTCGCGTCTGTATAACAGCATGGGTAGGGCCATTGTTCTGTAAAGTTCCATTAAAGTTTCTTTTCTGACTAGTTTTGAAATTTCAAGCCATTGAGCCACAAGTGTGTGTCTAATTCTATTTGTTAAAAATTAACTTTATAACATGTTATAGCCATGGTAATTAAATGCACTTGTTCTACTATATTTTTTCAAGAACTATTTCCCCCTTATTGGCTTACAATTCCTAAATGCCATGATCTTAGTTTTGGCTATTGATATAAGCATGGTATATTCCTTAGATAAATTATTTAATTTATAATATGGTATAGAAAATAGTCTCCACAATAGTTTTGTGGAGGTTATTTCCTTCATCATATAATGGATCACAAGATATCTGATACCACCACGGAAATTAATTTATATATTGCTTCTTGGATACTATCTTCACTGGAGCCTATCATTACCGTCATCAGCAAACTGTACTGTGGTACTATTAACATTATTCACTATAAATTGTGTGTTTAAAATGTTTTGCCACTCCATTTAGGACTTCGTCAATATATATGTTAAAGAAAGTAGCAGACAATGGGCACCCTTTTCTCACACCTTAATTAATGATTGTACCTTGTTTTCTATTTTTTGTTATTTTTATTACATTTTCTCTATAAATTCTTTGTATCTCTCTTATTAGATGTTTTGGTACTTTAATGTTTTCTATAGTTGTGTCCTAACTTTATCAAAATCCTTCTCAGTGTATGAACAGGTAATATGTATAGTCACTGCAAGATCTTTCTCTCTTACATCCATGATGGGCTTCTGAGATTTTGTTTTTCGTGATTGGTTATAGTCTTCATTCCATTATATTAGCATAGATTTTATAGCAAGAGTTTTATAAACTTATTCTCCTATAATTGCTATCTAATGATATGTCTCCCTTCTTATGTATAGAAACATATGCTTCATTCAGTTGATGAAGGGAAAAGGGTCGACGCGATAGTAATAGATTTTTCCAAAGCTTTTGATGTTGTCCCAC
>BOPP01000777.1:0-13646 GCA_017312745.1 Gryllus bimaculatus | reverse complement strand
CTCTTCCGAGACGGCTCCCCTTCTTCTAGCGTCGATACAAAAACTCCCACTCTGTGAATGTTTTTCGTGAAACCTGCCACCGCGAGAGGTCGAAATCTCATTCAAGGCATCCTGCCAGTAGCAAAATACAGAAAACGGAGGATACTACCTTCTCCCGACGCCTGATAGACCGGAGCTGAAACGACATGATGTCACTTTCTATAAAATAACCAAAGGCTAACAAAGTACGGCTGAATATTTCCCGGACCTCATAGTCAGCGATTCACAAATCGATCTGCTTCACTATCGACCTGGGCCCCAACCCAGGAAGACTGGAGCAACGACCCGGAGCTAACTCGATTGCAAATTCCGGTGCCGAGAGCCAATTGGCCCAAAATTTTCAGGCAAGTTGAACTGAGATGGTTAAGGTTCGCCCTTCCAATGCGGCAAAACCTTAGACTCCAGCAAAAAGCAACGCTCTTCGAACGCAATAGCCAGTGCCGCAGAGCCTCGATTCCATTATCGCGCCCTCGCGGCCCAAGGCTTCCATCATGGTGTCTCACGACCTAACCACTTCTCCCCAACAGCTAGGGCCGGCCCGTAACAGGTACCAACGGCACCGAAGACGCGGGATAGCGACACTGAACTATGTCTCAGTGCGTACTACCAACTTCGCACAGAATAGCCACGTGTATAAGAGAGCGCGAAACGGGCCTCCTGGCAGCGTTTTGTGCCTCGCGCGTGAACCGACCCTGGGCCCCGTACAAATCGCGTTTCAGGGAAAACGACGAGTTCCTGAGTACCTTGGCCTCCATCCGATCTACACGGGCACACCTCCACGTGGAGGACACTGCCCGGAACTGCTGCGAGAGCTGGCTTCCCTCCGATGACGTCTCTAACGAGAACGAGGAACAGCACGGGTGTGCGCGGTCGCTTCATTGCCGTCCCCAGCCCCGGACGGTCGACCTTTCCACATGGAGAGCTCGAGGCGACCGTCGCGTCTCTGAACCTCACAAGCACCGGCGAAGATAAAAATCCACCCCGAAGATGCTTCAAAACCAATGCTCTGACCTCACCTCCGAGAAGCAGCTACTTGAATATACAACACCTGCCTAGGAACCGGCGTTTCCCGGTCTCCTGAAGAGATCCCGTAGTGGTTCTCCTGCGCAAAAAACGACAGAGCTTGCGACGATCCTAAAGCGTACCGTCCGATATGCTTGTTGCCCGTATTAGGTAACAGTGCTAGACAAAATGTATTAAAAGAATCGAGAGACACATCGGCGAACAAGGAGACTTGCGCGTGCCAGTATGGATTCGAGCGGACGCTCGACAGAGACGCATCAATCACTTGACTGCTAGTCTTAGAGCTCCCTCAACGTTGAAATACACTGCTGTCCTGTTTCTGGACATCTCGCGTGCCTTTGAAATGCATGGTGCCCGTGATTTACTTCTCAGAACTCCGAGCAAGAGGATGATTCCACAATAACATCTTGACTTTATACAGAAACTTCTTTCAGAGACAGAAGGGCCTGTATAAACAGGGGCGAGGCTACGATCGACTCTCGAAGGGATGCCCCAAGCGATCCAACTCGGTCCCTATCTTTGTGAACATCCTCTCGACGGATTACTCGTTCTTCTAGAACGGAGCGACTGCGAACCGTAGCATACGCGACGACCTGCAATATCATTCGGTGATTCGAGAGCTTGCAGATTGAACGACAACAGAGCGCCGTTAGAGTTGTGCCTCCGCGATTCCCGCATGCAGTAGTGTGGAATATCTCTGCGGCTCGTCGCAGCGAAAGAGACCACTCTGTTACCCATAGACCAAAACACCAATTTTACAAGACCATGCTTGTCAGCCAGTGCGTGGCGAGGAAGAAGCTGCCCGAACCTGAGAGCTTCTTGACGACGATCGCGGCAAGCAGCCCATGACACTGATGGAGCCAGTCTAACATCCAGAGTGCGTAAGAACACAAAGCGTCAAAGATAGTATGCTTATAAGGAGCGGCTTACCCCTAGCATCACACGATGGACATATCGTTTCCCACTTCCCGCGCAAACCGACTGTTACGAAAGACCTAAGTCCCAAGCTTACCCATTTGCCAAAAACTAGACGTGTCCAACTCGGAGCATCCGCTTACGCACCGAGTAGAGGAGAGGCTAAGGGTGTTCCCCCAGCGGCTCCCACGGAGCCGACCCCTATCCCCACAACCCTAAGATCACTTTCCCTCAACTTATAGGCGTGCTGTCAACCCTCCCTCTCACGAGTTGTCGTTGTACCTGAAAGGAACTCATGCCTGAAACAAGCAAGTGAGCACATACACACCGCAACCATATCAGAAAGAAACTAGTCCCAAAGCCCAACGCGCCGCGTCTCCGCGCTGCCACCCACTACCCGGCGCCCTTTACCGCCACCGCCGCGTTAACCACGTGTGCCGTAGCTAAGTTCGTGGCCGGCCATCATGCCCAAAACCTCGAGCTCTGCGTGAGGCCCCTTACCAAATGGGGAGCGAAGTACGCTCTATGAGGACAAGCCCCGACAGATCACCAGTTCGATGGCTTTAAATCTAAAATAAAAAGTAAAGCCACGACCACTGCGCACCGAGACAAAGACAGAGCGTCCTGACTGTTTGAGCCCAGCTAAATACTAGCATCAATGGCGCGAGGCAGGCCACACGCACACAAAACGGCAGAAACCTGTGTCCAGCAAGTCCTCCTGTCGAGGATGCCCGCGCAAAAGCCCAAGAATCTGTCTTCAACTGGTTTTCGCGGCAGCAACTGATATTTGTCATGACGGGAACCCCACGTGCCCCCTCCAGTATGCTCAAAGTTCATTCAATCGCCCTGGCGGAACTCTCCCGCTCTGGTTGTGTGTGGCGGAGCACCTCGCAACACCTAACTTCACCAATCCTTAGCGTGGATATGTCACTACCAAATGGAAAATGAAAATCGCCGTTCCGCGATTTCACCAAAAACCACCGATGAGCGCGAACACCTCTCAAGCTGCATCCAACCAGAACTGACACACTCGCAATAGGGAGCAGCTCCATCATTCCAGACCCCTGGTAGAACCGTGCTTTCTCAGCACAAGCAATAGTGCACCGAAACAAAACAATACATTCCAGTGAGCAGACCGAAGCGGAGCCCCCTTCTAGGACTGGGACAGTTCCCACACTTCCGTGCACACACAACTCTCTTTGCAGCCTACTTGACGCTAAAGCCACTCGACTCACCGCCTAGAGAGACCGGGCAAGCGACGTGAAGACGCCAAGTATAACACTCCGAAGATAGTACAGAAAGAGGCTAACACCAGGGGCGGAACCCCATGTTGCGCTCGACCATTTGCGATGAAGCCTTGCGTAACCACAAGTTTGACAACAAACAGGTCAACCATCTTTTTGAGATCGCATTCTCATGAGCTATCCGCCTCTCCAACCCGAACCCTACAAACCTTTTAGCAACTCCTCTATCTCGTTATTGAATACATATTCATGAAGAGTTTACGCGAAATAACAGCAATCTAGAAAATAACGAGAATAATAGATGCGTTAGGTCCCGTATAATAGTGACTCAGTAGAAATCCAACTGGACTTTATAAGTATAACGTCCCTCTCACGCTAAGTGAGCCGTAAGTCCTCCCTCACCCAAACTGTAGACAATGTAAGCGGAAACGTGAGAGGATAAGGACCCGCCCATTAAGCCCAAGTACCCTCAGCGAGAGCAATAAATACTCTGCGCGTCACCAGCACCAGGCGTATTGTACACTACAACAGTAAATAAAGAGATCCTCCCCTTAGTTGATGTCCCATCTTAGCTACTCCCCTTGTGGCCTGCGTACCTTCCACCAAAATCGCTTGTAACCTCCATGTGCGATCAACCGTGCTGAATCATGGGATGATAAAGACCGCGAGAGGCAATATGACGAGTGCCTCGCTACGCCGGTAACTCACCAAAGACGTTAATTCAATATATTTACGTCTCCACTCCGCGAGGCTGACATAATGTCCCACTCCTCTGAAGAAGAGAGACGTGCAAGGGCCGTCAGCATACAACCCCTGACGTCCCTGACGCGGCCTAGGCAGTAGCGGCCAACTCGTCGGGTAAAACCACACCCCAAGCGCCGGGCAAAGAGGCGGTAGACCGACGTCCCCGGCAGAAGACGTTGATGACCGACCGACCTGCCCAACCCTGTGGCGCCTGGAGCCCTTGCCCTCCACCGTGACGCCGAAACCGAAGCTTGCGCCGGCAAAGTGGCAAGAGCCTCATAAGCCTCGTTGCCCAACGGCTCGGTCAGCGAAGACCGCGCTGACGGCCACCCCGAGAGATAAGCGACGGTGGCATCTCGGATCCGGGTGAACCCCCCTCAGATGAGCCCGCCAGGACGTGCGGCACCAACGGCCAAACTTCGGGGCGCTGATTATAGCCCGAAAGCTGAGCGCCCGCCGCGGATGAGCAGAGGGTGAATCAAGATTAAAGGCCAATAAAAGCACAACTAAGACCACAACGGCAAGGTCGATCTCCAAGAGCTGCCAAGGACGTTCGAACAGCATAACCGATGGGAATCACTAAACCAAAGTCAAAAAACTCAGATAGCACCCGAGAAAGAGGCTACGAAAGCACCCTTGACTCAAATAATCGCAATCAAGAGACCGAAGGACCCGACATCTGCACTTTGGGAGTAGAGCCCAAGTCCGAAAAGATGCTCAAAGCAAAGCCGCGTGAGCTGAAGACCTGCCCGTCGCTTACTCTTAATCCAGTGCTCCAAGAAAGAGAAGGTCCTCAAAGAGACCTCTCCTTGCCGAACTCCCCGATTCTCCCCCTATTAATATAAGCCCCTCCCCCTCCAAGATAGATCTAGACATGCCTTCCCGTCGATTATCCCAAGGTCTCAGCCACACACACAAACCAAACTCCCAGCATCCCTATCGGTGCTATTCCCTATGCACCCACCACCATCCTCTACACTGCACTGCCAGCCCGCCACAGTGCGCCGAAACGCTCACCAATACCACCCCTACACCGCTCAACCCTCCCCAGGAACCCACCGGCAGAACGTTTTTACAGAAGCCACTGCATCTAGAGTTCTTCTTTCAACAATGCTGATGTAATCCACGATGAAGTTCCAATGACGCGGACACAGACCAACAGACAGGAGGACTCGTCCCGTGCCGTGCGCAATTCTCGCCTTTTCAGAGTAGCGAGATTGCGCATAAGATCGGCTTAAACTCGGCTCTCCGTCACGTCCACCCTGCAACTCTCCTCGGCGATTCGCGCGGGGCCTCTGGTGCCCCTGGACCAACAAAAGAAAAAGGCAACACAAGACAACCCGCAAAACGCGGAACGGGCACCTATACGGCCAACCCTACAGGAGGTTGAGTGGCAGAAGCCGTGACTGGAACCTTCTTCCGAGCAGCGGGTAAAAAGCAGCACGGTCTACCGCCATTAAAGAAACGTACCGGTGAGCCAGATAATCCGCGCATTCTCGCCCTGGTCCGAATCAGCCCCCGGAGCCTTCCCACTGCGAAGCAGACGTTAACAGGGCCCGCGCAAGACTCTGCATTACACGACGGTCGCCGTTCACCGGATAGCCGTCTTTCACAAAAAACAGCAAAAGCACCATGATACGCCATACTGCCAGATGTCATCCCGCGATTACTTCGAGACAGAGACAGGCGGGATCACCACTCAGGCACGGGGTGTGCAGCGCCAGACCGGTTTGCTTCTTCATAGACGCTGACTCGAAAAGAGCAGGTCATTATTGAAGACAGCACGGTGAAAATGACCTCCCGACAAGCTCAGGGCCGAATCGGAAAACGCGCCCCCAAGATTGGTGCAAGTCCCCACGGTGTCGCCCCAAAGCTCACCTGGAACCCGCAGTTCGTGGCAGAGGCGTTAAGAGGCCGTTCTTTCCTGCAGAAAAGCAGAACCCCGAGACCTTCAATGTTGCGACTGTTCCGCCTTGGCAGAAAAAGTAGACCAGAAAGCCGCTGCCAATAGCTGGGTCTTCAAACGAAGTCTCGCCACGGCAGGGAAAGAGGCTCTCCAAGACTCGCGAAGACTTAAGGATTACCTGTCTTTCGGTTCTTTCCCAGTGGATGACCCTTAAGCGTCAGGCCGCGAACCCGATGCTTCAATGTCAGAAGTACGTCACACAACCACTATCTGCAAGGCGGATGACGCCACTTGCCAGCAAAGTGTGCGAGAAAGGAGAGCACTCCTGTTCCACCGAACCAGAACGAAGTGCAGCAATTGCGTAAAAGTCGGATGGCCGGCATAGCATTTGTCCACGTCGCGGGAAAGTGCCCGTCCTAATTAAGAAGAATTGGAACGGAAATAGCTAAGAGCCGGAACTATGAAGTGTCAAAAATCCGTCTTACAGAGTAAATGACCTGCAGATCCAGGCGGCTATGCCACTCTGAAAGAAAGCAGTTAAACATACTAGACACTCCCCCCTGCCGACCAGTCGTTACTCTAACAATCACCAGCCCTAACACGTCGCGGAGGCGTTGCCGGATACGTAAACGTCCTACGTCTGCTAGTCAATGTTCACACAAGAGCGAGTCTAGAACGGCGCTCTGCCAACGGATCGGTGTCTCGATTGCGCAGCAAATCCTCGTCGTTACACCCTGCGGACGATCCAATGAGTGTTCAATGTCTCACTGGCATCGTGTTCGAATCAGACACGTCGTTGGCGACGGTTCAGAACTGAGCAGAAGGCTGAGCTGCCCCCGGTGCTCCCTCGCGTGTTGTACCGGGCACAACGGTGATTGATCTCGCGCGTATGTGGGTCCCCGGAACCGCAAACTTTGGACTGAAGCTTGGAACACCTTGATGCGAATCCTAATGCTCCTTCGAACGGCTCCCCTCTTCCCTAGCGTCGATACAAATTCCCACTCTGTTGGAATGGTTTTCTCCGAAACCCGCCCCCGGGTAAGAGTTGAACTGCTCATGTCAAGGCCACCCTTGCCATGAGCAAATTACAAGAAACGGAGGATACTACCTTCTCCCGACGCCTAGGAGACCGATATGCTGGAAACAAACATTGATGTCACTTTCTATAATAACAAAGGGCTACAGGAGTACGGCTGGAATATTGTCCCGGACCTCATAAGTACGATCACAATGCATCTGCTTCACTATCGACCTGGGCCCAAACCCAGGAAGACTGGAGCAAGCGACCCGGAGGCTAACTCGGATTGCAAATTCCGGCTGCCGAGACCAATTGGGCAAAATTTTCCAAGGCAAGTTGATCTTGAGATGGTTAAGGTTCGCCCCCAATGGGGCAACCTAAAGCTCCAGCAAAAAAGTCAACGCTCTTTCAACGCAATAGCCATCCGCGAGAGCCTCGATTCGTATTCGGGCGCCCTCGCGGCCAAAGTGCTCCATCATGGTGGTCTCACGACCTAACCAATTCTCGCCCGACAGCCTAGGGCCGGCCCTAACAGGTACCAACCGCAACCGAAGACGCGGTAGCGACACGAACTATGTCTTCAGTGCGTAACTACCAACTTTCGCACTAACTAGCCACGTGTATAACGAGAGCGGAAACGGCTCCTGGGAGCGTTGTTGTGGCCTCCGGCCGTGAACCGGACCCCTGGGGACCCCGATAACCCAAATCGCGTCAGGGAAACGACGAGTCCTGAGTACCTGCCTCCATTCCGATCTGACACCGGCATACCTCCACGTTGGAGGACACTGCCCGGAACTTGCTGCGAGAAGCTCTCCTCCGATGACGTCTTAACGAGGACCGAGAACAGCACCGGTGTGCGCGTGTCGGCTACTTTACCGATTAGCGCCATCCGAGTCTTTTCTGTATACCCGCTTGCGGCTTCTTAACCGCTACTCGGAGCCGGTTCAGCTACAACCTCGGCCACTAACTTCTTGCACTGTCGAGTGCATTGCCCCGCCGGCCGTTTTTGCGCCGTCTTGGAAGTGGCTTTGTGATTATCCTGCTTCCGGCCTCTGGCGCGGAGGGTGCCCCCGCCATCGGAGTTCGTCCAGCCAGGGAGCTGTACGTGACGCTGACGCGTTTAAAGCCAATGATGCATCACGCAGCCCTGAAGGGCGCCTCCGATTTGGAGCTCTCCTCCGGGCTGAGTCTTTTCTCACGAAGGCTGTAAGGGTTGCCCTTAGCTGTCCATTGCGACAGACCCTCTGAGGAAAGAAATCTACCGGCTGAGGGGGGAGATGGGTGGGGTCTGTTTAGCGCTCCCTTTGGCTCCTTTTCGAAGCCTTAGGGGGGGCTTCCGCCTTCACAGTGGAAGAGCGGTGGCGTGGTGTGGAGCACGTGGGGGAGCCTGGCCTCGTCACGGGAGGCATGTCTGACTCCTCCTTGTGACTGGGGGGCAGGATCGGCTTCGGGGCGGCGTCCTCGGGGAGCCCTTTCCTTCTTTCTGACTGTTCTGTTTGGTGAGGTACGGCTGTAGGAAGATCCTTCCAGTTCCGCTTCTCCTTCGCCAGCGCAGCAACTTGTTTCTGCGTCGAAGTTGAGTTCCCGGATACTTCTTACGGAGGATGCGGTCTAACTGTTTCCGCACATCCTTGTCTGTCTCCTTTTGTGTTTATTCTTCGATCCTCCTGCTGGTGCCTTCGAAGTCTCGCCAGCTTTGGAGGTCGAGTTAGCCTTCTTATGTGTTTTCTGGTGTTGTAACCGTCCCTAGTTCCGCGCGGCGTAGCCTTCCGGGGCCTTTAGCAGCGCCCGAAGGTTTGGCCTTTCCCCGCACGTCCTGGCGGCTCTGAGGCGCGTTACCCCGTCCCGAGATCGCCGTCCGTTTGGTCCGGGTGGCGTCCAGCCTTTCGCCTGACCCAGCCCGTTGGCAAAGAGCTATGAGCTCTTCACTTTGCCGGCCCAGCTTCCTCGGCCGTCACTGGATGCAATCGCTCCAGGCGCACACGGCGTTGCATCCGTGTCGCCAGGCGTCGCCGGACGCGGTCACCGCCTTTTTGCCGGGTTGGAGGTAGTCGCGTTACCGACACCCTTTGCCCGTTGTCGCCCCTTGCCCACGTTCGGGAGCGGGCGGTTTTTGTTGACCGCTCGCCTAAACGTAGTCTCCTCTTCTTCGGAGAGGTGACGTATCCATCTCGACCGGAGCGGGAAACTGGTAGGTACGGTCTTTTGTAGACCGGAGAGGCCCGTCAACTCTTCGGTCTTGGATCGCTCATAGACACGTCGACTCGCACCAATGGCCTGGCTTACGAGGCGTATTCTGTAATACGCCCAAGCCCCATAAGGGAGTAGATAGGGACAATCGAATAGGAAGCGATCTTTTATTCTCATACTGTTTAGCATACCGTGTATTTGCGGTAATAATTCGCTTCCCTGAGGGCACCTTGCGGCTTAAGCCTCTATCTCTCAGTTCCGCTTACATTCTCATTTGTTTCATATTAAAGCCACGCATTACGCGTAAGGCGTTTTTTGTACTTATATTAATGTCTATTCGATTTCTAACTAAATAATAATATATATAACTATTGCACTATGTTCTGTATTTTATCCTAAATTATGCTATCTTTAATTGCTAAACTTAATTCATCAATAAGCGTGGAATGCAAAAATTGTAGTTTTGGAGGCATCAGCCTTTTTCATGGTAGAATGGTCCAAAAAACATATCCTGTTTGCCTTGTTGTCAAACTTTGGCGCAGGCTTAGTCCACAAATTCGACACCCTGGATCCGCCCGGTGTAGCCTCTTCCTGTTTTCTAGCCTTCGATTGCTAATCCACTACTTAGCCGGCGTCTCACCGCCGGTGCCCGTCCCTAGGGCCCGTGAGCCGAGGGCTACCGTCAGCTAGGCACTGCCTAAGAGAGTGTGCTGTTAGAAAGTGTGGCGGAACCTTAGTCACGAGCTGCCGTAGAGGCGGCTCGCGTGGCGTAACTGAGGATGGTATTGGTTGTTCGGTTCCCGCACAATTGCTTTGGTGCGAAATGCCTCTACAGGGCTCTGGATGAGGAGCTGCTTATTGCGATGTCATCGCTCGTGATCAGTGATTAAGGCTCCCCAAACTGGTACTTTCAAACGGAGACGTGACGTTCTCCATTGAGGAAAATCCTACTAGAGGTGAAGAGCCGTTCCGGCTCGCCCACAGCACACAGGGGGAGTCCGCCAAGCCGAGTGTATGAGTTTGCCAATTGAAGGGGCCGTGCCAGCGTCAATGACAAGTAGTCATCCCTGCGAAAACCCAGTTAAGAGCATGATTTTTCGGGCTTTCCGCATGCCGATGCCGGAAGGCTTGTACACAGTTACCGTTGGACCACGGTTTTCCGTCTCGCTGAAAGAGATCGCTAGTCGTCCTCCTGAAAGACAGAACGACGAGAGCTGTGCGGACGAATCCAAAGCCCTACCGCCTATATGTTTGTTGCCCGGTGCTTATAGTTAAAAGTCTTGCAAAATGGCCTCTCAAAGAGGGTTGAGAAGTCACGATTAGGGACCCAAGGGACTAGCGGCGTTCATACGATTTACCGGACGGCGCTCTACAGAGGACGCGGTTAATCTCACTTGATCGCCAATCTAGAGCCCCTCGAGCGAGAAGTTAACGGGGGGGGGCGCGCCGGCCTTGCTGGTTCCTGAGCATCTCTGTTGCCTTCGACAATGCGTTGGTGGCCCTGTGTATATCTCTCCGTACTCCGGAGGGATGGATGGTTCCTAACAACATTCTTAGCTTATACATAGAAATTTCTTCAGGAGCAGAAAAGCTAGTAATAAGGCAGGCGGCTGAGCGGGTTACGCGACTCTCGAAGGAGATGCCCCAAGAGTCGCAACTCGGTCCTATGTCTTCTGAACATTCTCTTCGAACCGGACTACTCGTCTTTTGGGAACGGAGTGGATGGAAAGTCAAGCATACGCCGACGAGCCTGGGCTATGAACATTACGGTGATTCTCGAGCGGAACTTGAACGACTACAGAACGGCGCGTTGGGAGTGGTTCGACTGGTGCAAGTAGTGTGAAACTTCGGCCTCGCGGAGAAGACACGCTGGTTGTACTCATGAAAGAACAAACTTCGCGGCCCGGCGCGAGCGCAAGTATTTGACGCGAGGTAGGCACTACTGTCGTTGAATGGAGTAGCAATCAGGTGCGTTAAAAGCTCAGTTGTAATTAGGTAAACACTAGATCAAACAATGGGACGTTTGTAACTCATATAAACGCGTTAGCGAAAAGGCTAAGTCGCTGCTCTTCAAACTTCGCCGACTCGGCGTGGAGAGGGAGAGTTGGCAACGCTTTATAAGAACCATCTATAGCGTGCTGTAAATCCGACTTGTGTGTACTGTTCTTCCGCTGACAAGGCGTGGCGCATTCCAGCAACATATATTCGAAGGAGAGTTAGTAAGGTCCCAGCGCGCTGCGCTGTTAGCAATAACGGGCCTACGCTACGCGGCTAGCTAGTGCTACAGGTTGTCGCCGCATCATGCCCTCGACTTGTTAGACTTACCATGGGAGCAAGTAACAGCTTTGAGAAAGCGTCACCAGTCATTTTCTAAAAAGAGTGGTCAGACCATCGGCGACAACGACAACGCCCTAAAGGAAGCCGAGCTGAGGGACATCTGCGGGAGCGATGGCACGGCGGCGAGACCACAGGTCGGAACCGTGTACAAGTTCTCCGGATCGACCTACGCTGTCGTACTGTAAAAACTGAGTTGCTCGCGTGAATCTGTTCTTATCAATGACGGGCCTCGGCCCGTTCAATTGGTAGCTTCATTCACTTGGCTGAGACTCTCCTGCGTGTGTGGGGAGCCGGAAACGGCTCTCCACCTCCTGGTGGAGTGTCCTCAATGGCGAACATCGCGCCTTCGCCTAGAGACCAGTCTAGGGGTGCCCTTAGCTGATGAGCAACTACAAAATGCAATAAGCAGCCCCTCGTCCAGAGCTTTGTTAGAGGCTTTCGCGCAAGCAATAGTGCGCAACCGACAGAACTCACAAACAGCACACCAGCGAGCCCGCCTCTAGGAGCTGGGGGCTGGCTCGCCACACACTACACACACTCTCTTGGCAGTGCCCTAGCTAGATGGTAGCCACTCGGCTCCGCGGGCCTAGGGACGGGCAACGGCGGTGAGACCGCCGGCTAAGTAAGTGGATTTAGGCGTCGACAGAAAGGAAAGAAAGAGCCTACACCCGGGGCGAAATCCCAGGGTGGTCGAATTTGGCGGAACTAGCCTTGAGCAAGTCTTGACCAACGAGGCAACAGGATCTTTTGGACCGTTCTCATGAGCTGATGGCTCCCAAAAACTACAAATTTTTGCATCAGGCTCGGTCGATAAATAAGAAATAAGCAATAAGTACTAGGATTAGCAAATATAGTTAATTAGTTAAGGTATAGACATAGTTAATAATATATAAATAGTCGAATGGTCATTATATAAGTAAACACCTTACGCGTAACAGGTCTGAATAATATCAATGAGTTGTAAGCGGAAACTGAGAGGAAAGAGGCTAAAGCCCAAGATGCCCTCAGTGGAAGCGAATCACCTGCCGCAAGCACGGCATGTATATTTTGAATGAGAATTAAAGATCCTTCCCCTATTCGATTGTCCCTATCTACTCCCCTTGTGGGCCAGGCGTATTCACAGAAATACGCCTTGTAACCTGGCCATTGGTGCGATCAAAGCGAATCATGAGCGATCAAAGACCGAAGGAGTTGACGAGTGCCTCATCCGGTCCGACCAAAGACGTTATTATTATGAGTTCTCCCACTCCGGTCGAGATGGACATGTCCACCTCCTCCGAAGAAGAGGAGACAACGTCAAGGCCGGGCGGTCAGCAAAAACCCCCGCCTCCCTCGACGCGGGCTAGGGGCGAAACGGGCCAAGGGTCGTCGGGTAAACCGACACCTCCAACCCGGCCAAAAGGCGGTGACCGCGTCCCGGCGACGCTGGCGACACCGGACCTGCAACCCGTGGTGCGCCTGGAGCGATTGCCTCCAGTGACGGCCGAGGGAAGCTGGGCCGGCAAAGTGCAAGAGCTCATAGCTCTTGCCAACGGGCTGAGTCAGGCCGAAAGGCTGACGCTCACCCCGGCACCAACGGACGGCGGCTGTCAGGGACGGGGTGAACCCCCCTCAGAGACCTGCCAGGACGTGCGGGACAAGGCCAAACCTTCGGGCGCTGTCAAGGCCCCGAAGGCTACGCCCGCCGCGGACACAGGAGCGAACAAACTTAGGGCAAAACACACCAAGGCAAAAGGCAAGTCGACCTCCAAAGCTGTAGAGACTTTGAAGGCAACAGCTGGAGAGTCGACAAAATCGAAAGTCACAAACATGGACACAGAGAAAGAGGTACGGAAGCAGCTCGACCGTATCCTCAGAGAGGAGTACCCGGACACGGACTTTGGGAGTAAAACCCAAGTCCGAAAGCTGCTTAAAGAAAAGCCGGAGCTGGAAGACCTGCTCCGTCCCTACCTTAAATCCAGCGCTCCCAAGAAAGAGAAGGTCCCTCAAAGAAACCTTCTCCCAATTCGGAGTCCATCCCAAAAACCCCTCCCCCCCAAGGAGAGATCAGACATGCGTCCCGAGAGAGAGGCCCAGGTCTCCCATAAACAAAACCCAACTCCCGCTCCCACGGTGCAGGGGCCTAGCGCACCCACACCATCCTCAGCTGCAGAAGTGTCAGCCCCCGCCAAGGCGCCAAAGGGTGTCGGGGGAAGCACCAAACAGCCACCCACTCAACCCCCCCCCCCCC
>BOPP01000776.1:0-13659 GCA_017312745.1 Gryllus bimaculatus | reverse complement strand
ATGAATAATATATATTTAATTTGGGCGAAAAAATCAGTACTAAATTCTCCAATTCATTTTGATGTGGACTGCGTTGTCCCAAGCTTTGACACACATTCTTGGGAATCGTATCATCGTAGTATTATCAAATTGTCAGGAGCTCACCAGAAAATAAAAAGGGACTTCAAATTTAACTTGAAAAAACGTACTTTGGGCTTAAACATTTGTATCGATTTTAATCATTTCAAGTCATCTTGTCCAGATGTAGAATATAATAATAAAACTGTATTGTGGTGTGATTTTTTGTAGTGAGCTGTTGATACTGCAAAATACATAATGTATACTACACATCCAGGACAATGGTGTAACCACCAAGTAATCCCGATGTGCAATTGAATACAGAACAGAAAATGTGCACAAAGACTATACGGCGTACCGTTCTGGAAGCGTTCAAGGAATTCGTTACTGGTTGTAACGAATGGATTGGCAGTTACGTAACGCGGGAAACCCTACTAGGCCTCGTCGACGGCTAGACAATGACAGATTGATGGGCGAAAACAAGGAACATTGGGGCGAATTCGACAAGATTGAGTTTCGGACTCAAAATAATAAGGAAGTAAATAGTACGAGTAAGTCTTGTTTCTTTTTTAACGCCATGCATTTTCTTTTGCAGAAAAAATACTATCTCCGTTACTACAGCTAGTCCTAATAGTTACGTTTCTTTGCATAGAAGTAGGAGATACACTCCCTCAAATGTTTGTTCAAGCCAATAGAATCGAAAATGTTATAAGTAAATATGGCTGGATACACCTGTTTAGTTAATACTAAATCTTATATTTCTTTTCAAATCATCCAAATCTATAAATCAATTGCAGCATTTTTGCGGTTATCTTGGTTAACCGCCCTTGCTATTTACGCTCTGGAAAGCGGTAGCCAACGCTGCACGCCTCCTGTTCTGCACAGCCACTCGAACCCGCCAACGCTCGCTCATTTCGTGTCGGGTTGTGGAGAAGGTTACGAGTATTTGTGATTGTCCTCCTAGTTCCACTGTGGTTACATTCTTTTTAGTGTTTCGCAGTTACTGAACAAATACGTAAGACCGGTTGGTAAATAGGTATCCAGAGCAATTCGAAGTATTAATATTGTGCAAGTGGGGTGTGAAAAGAAGATTTAAATTAGAAAGAATTTCATATATTCGAATATTCTGTGAAGTATCGCGTGAAAAAGTTGAAATCGCATGATGGCCAGTTCTCTTGATAAAGTGATTTTAAGAATCGCAGTGTTGTAAGTGCATGGTGAGCCTCTGAAGAATTGTGGAAAGCGCTGCTTGGTGCGCAAGTGGTTCTTGGCTCAAAATGAGCCGTTGCGTTGCTAAGAAATGCGTGTGTAAGAAACGTGCTTGTGAATAACAAGAAGTGGTTGTGGTGACGTACTTTTGTGCTTGCGTACTGGACTTCACATTTCACCGTTGCTATACTTCACGACTCCATCTTCTTCTCGTCGTCCTAAATTTTCTTGTTCCCGGGCCAGTTGCTTAGAAAAACGTTTTAGAATCTGGAAAAGCGTAGTTACAATCGTTTTAAGGTCGCTATTAGATGATTAAGCAAACTTAAAGAGAGTTTTTTCATAGTCGTATGTGCAAACTCAATGGAAAGTAATGGCGAAAAATCTGTACGCCTTATCATAGACAACATTGTGCTTGTTAAACAGTGAAATAAACAATCGTTTAAAACATTAAAATTATAACATTTATCCTAGTTTTTCTCTATTTTTGAATTAGAAAATATTTGGCAGGGTTTAGTTTGAATTTATTTTAATTCAGAAATCATTTGATCAGACTAAAAGCATCTCAAATTACGAACCAGGAGTGTAGTAAATAGAATTGATTCAACATGATAGGATTGTTAGAAAATCAGTAAATTAACTAGGTTTAATTAGAACATGTTGCGTATTGTTTTCAATCGCTCAGAATATGAGCAGGTATAACCGTCTACAGTTCAGTTAGAGTAGGGTAGAGTAGATTCCAATCCACAGGGCAGGTAGGAATACCACCCCTGGCAGAAGAGGTGCAACGCTTTGCCTGACGCCGTGGAGGACTGGAATCGGTGAGTGTTGTGGGTCTTTTCCCCTTCAAGTGTCTTGCTGCCCTTCGCAGCACCCGCGCAAGCCTATAGTTCGAGGCCGTTTACCGTTCCTTCTCCGACTGCCACGACGGATGACGGCAGATCTAGACACACACGCACACAACAACCACACACACCACACACACCACACACACACACAAACGTACTACTAGAAAGAGATGAGAAGGCGTAATATAAACATGCAAATAATCGGCCCAGAATATGTGCTGAAGGAAATAGTTTCCTTACATGCATTACATTTGTAGTTGGCGGAGATAATTCTTCCTCGTGCAGTCATTGGCCCCGTTCAGATAATGTAGATGGGTATTTGTCCGCCTGTTAGTTAATATATTGCTGGGTTACTGCAGTCGTGTACTGAAATGTACGTATTTCATCAAAATATACGAGTTAATTTAAATGTACATTTGTTATTGAAGGTTATAGTTAAGGTAAATTGCTTAAAGTTTAATTTCAATGTTAAGTATTATTAATTTTTAATAATTTAAATAAAAGATCAAGAATATTTGAGGTATTTTTGCTTGCATTTTTTTACATTTAAATATAAAAGATTGTTCTACAAATGTTGCTTGAATATAATATGATTACTAGTTCAATATTGAAGATGGGCAAATGTAGGAAAGAAACTGCCAGAGCCCGGATTAGTCGTAATGACGGTTTGCTTAGCCATATTGTGGGATCCACCCCGGTGCTGGACATTACCGCTATTGACATGGCATGCATTCAGTAAATAGCGAAATTCGGGGACTTGTCTGGATGGGAAACTTATTGAGCTGTGAGAGGTCATTACACCTCGCAATTTGCATTTGATGTGAAAGGCAGGTGACCGCCCTCTGGGACTGTAGACTAGGTTCTGATCAGCAGGGAAGGCCACATGCCCAAACTGTTGGTTTAGAAGCAGACACGCCCTACAAGGCTCACAAGGAAGGGTGGGTATGTAAAGAGCGTAGCGTGTGTTCCAAATTCGATTTCGTACTCAACGTGCTTTTAAATGTTTACGATTTTCCTGTACATAATTTTGACCAATGTCCAAATCGGAAAATTTCCTCCCGATCCGTTTAAGCGCTGACACTTTTATCATAAATAAAAAGTAGCATATCTCACAAAACTAAGAAACATAAATCAATTCTAGACATAAAATGTGTTGTTTTTTAGTTTCTTTTAGTGTGTGAAAACTGTCGTTCATTCGTCATTTTACGGAATAAGAAATATGTCTCTATGAACCTGAAATTTAAAGGCCTTGTATTTTTTGCATCTTGCCAAAGTTCTGGAAAATAATGTGAATTTGAAAATGGCTCTATCACCTAAACTGTTCAGCTCCAGCCGCTGACATTCGCACACGAAGTTGTATTGTATATTGCTTTTTATTTGAGTCGTAAATGGAGTTCATTCCTTTAATTAGCACTTGCTTGAAATATTTATTTTCTACACTGCTATTGGAAGAAAATGACATTTTATGCGATACTTTTGTCGATTTTTCTAAAAACTAAGCAGCTAATCGAAATGTTACCACTAGTAATTTTCCCATAAAATTGTCGTTGCTAGGTACGTGGTTTTTCAGAAACATCCGTGAATTGGTTCGAAATCGGAAAATTTCGTCGATCGACGGAAACTTTACATTTTTTAACGCAAAAATTAGAACCAGCATATTTCACCAAATTATGCAACATTAACCAATTCTACTGACCGAATGTGTTTTTTAAGTTCTCATAATTCCGAAAATGTCCGCGTATTTGTCATATACGATGAGAAATATTACCTCTATGTACCTTAATCAAGGCCCTTGTATTTTCGATCCTTCAAGTTCTGAAATAATAGTCAAATTCAAATGGCTCTATCTGCAACAATTATCAAGTTTGCCGCTGCATATTCGCACAGAGATTGTATTACCATTTCTATAATTTGAGTCTTAATGCCAGTTTTTCCTTTAATCAGAACCTGCTTGAAATTTGTAGTTTCTACTAGTGCTGCTTCGGAAGAATTGACGTTATTGACGATACTATTGCTATTAAATCTAAGAAACTTAGCTCAAATCGAAAAATGCAGTATCCACCAGTGGAATTTGCCCATGAAATTTTGTGCGTAGGTCCTAGGTTTTTCAAAAAAAATCGTGAAAGGTCAAAAATCAGAAATTTCGTCGATCCCATGCGTGTCGACAAAACTTTACATTCTTTTACACAAATATAAACCTGCATATTTTAAAAAAGCTATACCAATACAATTATATTCTAGAAGCCCAGACGTGTTTACAAGAAATCATGTAGTCTTAACACAATGTCATCAATATCCTTGTTTGAGTAAAGAAATGAGCCCTGTCGAAAACATTAAATTAAAAGTACCGTATGTTCGAATTCTAAACGAATTCAAAATATAGGTAGAGACAGTATGTACCACTACTCTGGTTTAAATTTGAGAGTGATACTATAATTCGACAGATTACCTAGGAAATACTGACCCTCGCAAGTTGAAATAGCAATCGTCACGTAGTGTTACACATAATATTGTCATGCCCCAAAACGTGATAAACTTTTAGCTTCTTCGTGGGCGTACATATTTCGTCATTTCCGAAATTTTTCACCCAACCTTACCACACTCCCTATTAACACACTCGAAACAAATTAGATTTATAACTAGGATGTAAATCACCGATTATAAAAATATTCCGTGCACTAGACGGCTTTATTCTTCGACCGTTATTAAAAACTAGTAAATTTAGTAGGAACGAAAAAATCCGTTTGAGTGTCAGCAGAAAGTCAAAAAAAATATTGCGTGTTCGATCTTATCAGAGAGAGTCGACGTAAATCTGTACGTTTCTGTAACGCAATAAAAGTAAACTGCAAAGATGTTAATACACTATTGCAAATATACAGTTATCTGTCTTGAAAACACGGACATGTATATCCAAAGAAAATCATGTTAGATTATATTAGAAAAAATGGTAATCATTACTTTATTACAATAGTCCTTGGAGGCCTCAACCCATGGCAGAGCGACCTTTAGTCAAAAGCATATTAAAAAAGAATAAATGGTATATTCTAATTCAAGATTAAAATATTTCGAGTATATTACATCTTATAATTTTAAAAGGCCATATCTTCTAAATCATTGGGTATGACTAACAGTCAACAAGGCGTCTATATAAGAAATATTAAGCATGTGCGGACGGTCAGTACGGAAGATAATACCACACCTGACGCATATATTATGAGTTCTAGAGATTTCCCGATTGAGAATAAAGCACTGCATAAAATTCCATACAGCAACTTATTTTTAGCGAAATATAGTCGTCTTGTGCGTGCATTTATCGCGTGTGGGTGATTTTAATAAAACTTCATAGCAGGTGTTTTGTGCGAAAAAAAGGATCATATATCACTACGCTTTATGTCTAGCCATACGAAAAAGTCGTGCTGAGACGGGAGTATTGGAAGTTATCACAAAACAACCAAGTAGAATCAGCTCAAAAAGAAATGCGAAGAATTCGGTACAGAACGATGATAGTCACAGTAAAAGTGCAAAGAGAAGAGATAAAATAATATGAACATATACTGCATTTAGCCGAGGCGCGGTGTGAAAAATTTCGCATGTAACTCCCCGAAAACATCTTAGATTATACGATTACTGATTTTCTTGATTCAGTTTGCCAATTAACTAGTAATCTACTGACATACTAAAGTTTTCAATACCTAAAGAGCTGCAAACATTTTCGTCCCAATTTAGTCCACGTAATGGAATAAGGATTAATTTTTCTTAACTATATTCTAGCATTTATGCACGCGCTCGTATTATACACTGACTTAGAATATCAATAAAATATGATCACGAATATATCTCGTTCTCTCTATCCATTAGAATTTACTCTAACTTCTACTAAACATACTAGTTTTCAACTTATGACGTAAACCACTCAATTTTATTCTCCAATTGCAACTGTAAGGGGGTATTTTTTGAACTTGCGACAATAATATCCGAAGGTGCGCCCTATTTCGCATAACGCTCAATAATTCGAATGAAATCACGTATGTAAGTACAACTCTCGACGAGAAACGTTAGTGCAATATAGAGCAGTCACACAACAAAAGCTCCATTGCACTGTGACTGTCCGCCGATATCTCGGTTGACTGTCAGTTAGTCTTTCGAAATGATCTCGATATAAGCGTCTTCTTAACTCTAATCAAAATGAAGCCCCAAATCTTACTACGTTTATAGCTTCAAAATAAACCGATACTGCGTGAAAGTAACATATATTATTTTAGATCTTAAATATTTTCTTTCTTCAGAAGTAAAAATGGCATGTCATTATGTATTGGAACTTTGCATATAGCCGAAGTGATCTTATTATCTTGCGTCGACAATGATGATAATAACTCAGAATCAGTGCATAAAGTCTGATTATGTATACCGTTCGAATATCAATGGTTTTCTTCCAACGCTTGTACAAATACTATAATCTTAACTACAGCGCTCTAACATGTGGAGGGTATACTTTGAGTTGTTGCTTACATACATAATTATCTCTAGGGAGGAAATTAATTTTTACTACCTAAATTTTGTGTGGACAACACTCCACGACTTAGGGGATATATGGTTTACGAAAAATCTCTCATATAAACGCACTTAACTTTAACGCCACTCCTATACTGCTGTACTAGTATAGATTTTCTTGAGTGAGTGTGTATAAACTTAAATTATGTTCAAATAACAAATATTCATAGTTTTTCATACAGCAGTTCTGTATATTTGGAAATTAATACTTTATTATTATTCAGTTTGTCACGTTTAATGAGAAGCAAATTGCAATGTGGTTAGTTTAAAACATTTTCGATTATATAATTTAGACCGGATTTTTGGCAACCACGAGATCTATACGCTTAAAATGCAAATGGAAGCCCCAGAATCCCGATTTGGCCTTCATTTAGATTTCAAGCTGAAGATTTTTAATTTAAAGTAATAGCTCGGATTTGACGAACTGCTTTTGCACTATTAGAATTTCATTGTCGAGAGTAGTATTTAATGCGTGATTTCAGAAAGAAAATATACAAAATTTAAGTTCTTTCCCATTTTTTGCCCCTATTTCGGGATTTGGGGCTTCATTGATGTTAAGCGTATAATTTCGAAACTAATAGTCGGATTGACGTCTGCATGGCACCATGATTTTTCGTCGAGAGTTTACTTACATACGTATTTCATTAAAGAAATAACAAAATTAAGTTCTTTCCAGTTTTTGCCCCAATTTCGGGATTTGGGCTTCATTCGATGTTAACCGTAAAATTTCGAAACTAATAGTCGGATTGCCGTCTTCTTGGCATCATTGAATTTCTCATCGAGAGTTGTACTTACATTCGTGAGTTCAGAAAGAAATAACAAAATTAAATTCTTTCCAGTTTTTGCCCCAATTTCGGGATTTGTGTTTCATTTGATTTATTCGTATTATTTCGAAACTAATAGTCGGATTGACGTCTGCATTTGCACCATAGAATTTTCTCGTCGAGAATTGTACCTAATTAACTATTCATTTGCCGGATTATGGTTTCTCCAATCAATTTCTCTAACTTGTTCTACTAATATACCAGTTTTGAATACTATACGCTGAAATTAATTTTTTCTCTTTTTGTCACGTAATGGGGGGGCGGGTATTTAATTTTCGATTTAGTCGGTCTTATTTCGCAAGTAACTCCGAAACTATTATTTTGATCGCGATTCTGTTTTTTCCAACATTTCTCTAACTTGTTCTAAATTTACTAGTTTTAATACGTTACGCTGAATTTAACTTTCTCTAATTTGTCGCGTAATGGGGGAATTTCGAACTATCGCATTGAGCCGAAGTCGTATTTTGCAATGAACCCTGAAACTATTAATTTGACTGGATTCTGGTTTTCTGCATTCAATTTCTCTTGACTAGTTCTATTAAATTACCAGTTTATGTCCGTGTCAAATCGAGATTCGCAAAATTTCGTCGATCGACGAAACTTTACATTTTTTAACACAAGAAAAAACTGCATATTTTAAAAACTATACATTATAAAAATATTAAAAAATTACAGAAGTGTTCCAAAATTTATGTAGTTTAAAAAATGTCATATTTTTCATGTTTGAATGAAAAATTAGCACTGTAAAAGCATTAAATTAAAAGTATCGTATATTCGAATTCTCAACAAATTCAAAATATTAGGTAATATTTAAAAGGCCACATCATTTACAATATTCAAGTTACAGCGCTGAAATTTGCGCACGAGTCGGTGCATAGTTTACTCTTTAATTTGAGTCTTAGATAAAGTTACCCATATAATTAGAACCTGCATGAAAGTGCAATTCCCCACACATTTATTTTGGCGAAATGTACGTTTGTGGCGTGTATTTTGATTTTTTTCTGAAAAACTAAGCTTTTATTCGAAATATGTATTAAACTTCTGTATTCACCATAAAATTTCGCGTTAAGATCTTCGTTTTCCAAAAAATCAGTGTCAGGTCGAAAATCGCAAAATTTCTTCAATCCATGGATCGACGAAACTTTACAATTTTTAACAAAAAAACCTGCGTCTTTTAAAAACTATTCAATATAAAAATATTCAAGAATTACAGACATTTTCTAAAATTCATGTAGTTTCAGAAATAGTCATTTTCCTGTTTGAATAAAAAATTAGCCCTGGAGAAACATTAAATTAAAAGTATCGAACTTTCGAAATCTCAAGGAATTCAGAATTAGTTATATTCAATAGGCCATATCTTCTAACTTCTTTACGCTACATCGCTGAAACTCGCACATACTACAGTACAAACTCCACTCATTAATTTGAAATTTAGATAAATTTTCCCGGTTAATAAAAACTTGCATGAAAATGCAGTTCCCAACACAGATATTTTGGCGAAATGTACGTTTGTAGCGTGTATTTTGCGATATTCTGAAAGCTAAGCTTTCAATCGACAAATGGATTTCACTACTGTATTCCCTATAAAATTTCGTGTTAAGAGCTTAGTTTTCAGAAAAATCCGTGTCGTGTCGAAAATTGCAAAATTTCGTCGATTTTTTCGACGATCGATGAAACTTCACATTTTTTAACACAAGAAACAAACCTGCATATTTAAAAAAAATATCCAACATAAATATATTCTAGAAACACAGACTCGGTCCAAAATTCTTGTCAACAGTTGTACTCACATACGTGATAACTGAGGGAAGCTACGAAATTAAGTTTTTCCCTAATTTTTTCCTAAAATTCCATGTAGTTTCAGATAATTTCATCATTTTTCATGTTTGAGTAAGAAATGAAGCCAGTAGAGACATTAAATTAAAAGTATCGTATTTTAGAATACTCAATGTATTCAACATATTAGTTATTCAAAAGGCCAAATCTTTTAAACTAATCAAGCTACAGTGTTGGAATTTGCATATGAGACAGAATTGAAACTACTCTTTAATTAGAGTTCCAAATGCAAATTCCCAGTTAATAAAAACCTACATGAAAATGCAATTCCCAGCAAAGTTATTTGGGCGAAATTTAAGTTTGTGGCGTAAATGTTTTGATTTTCTAAAAATCCAAGCTTTTAATCGAAAAATGGGTTTCACTAGAGTATTTGCAATAATATTTCGTGCATAGACCTTGGTTTTCAGACGTTTCGGCGATCGACGAAACTTTACATTTTTTAACACAAGAAATAAACCAGCATATTTCACAATCTATGTAACATAAATCATATCTAGAGACACGGATGTGTTTCTAAATTCTTGTAGTTTTAGAAAATGTCGTCATTTGTCATATACTGATCATAAATGTGGCCTCTAGGAACCTTAATTTGAAAGCATTGTATTTTCGAATGTTGCAGGTTTAGAAAATAATAGTAAGTTTCAAATAGCACCATCTCTGAAACTATTCAAGCTGCAGCGCTGAAATTTGTACACGAGGTTGTATGTATATTACTTTTTAGTTTGAGTTTTAATGGGAGTTTCTTTAAAAACCAGAACCTGCTTGAAATGGGAATTTTCTATCCTGTTAATTGGAAAAAAATGACGGTTATGCTGATACTTTTGCGAGGTTTTTAGAAACTAAGCCAAATCGAAAGATGGGTACCGAGTGATTTTTTCATGAAACTTCGTGCTAGTTAGGTAGAACCTTGATCTAAAACCCTAGTATTTCGAAATCTCAATGCTCTTAAAATAATAGTCAAAATCCAGACTCTATCTCCTAAACAATTGAGTAAAAACGCTGAAATTTACCACACAGATAGTATGTACTCTACTTCTCTCTTTTTAAGTCTTAAAAGATGCTTCTGGAACTTTTGTTAATGTACAATCCAATCTTCCACACTGGAGAATGCTCTATGGTTAGCACAGCAGCACAAGTGGCTTAAAAAGTTTTCTCTATATGGTCTTTTGTGAAACAAAGAAATTTAGGGCCTGTTGCCAACTGCTGCTATTATTTTAATTACTGCAAAATTAGTAATGATATACCAGTCGGAGAATTGCTAGTTCGCGACAGTGATAGTTTAATAATGGAGGCTCTCTCCAATTACTAAATATGTAAAATGGAGTGTATCAGTATTTGGTACATTCAGTTAATTATCGAAAGCAAAATCGAATAGGGAAGTGAATGTATCTATCAAATCTCGTTTTAATGATTGGCAAACTGTTTAATAAGATTTAATAGATCCGTCTATTTCATCAACATTTCCTAAAACATCTCTATATGTCAAAGTAAAAAATTCCAACACATCTCAAACTTGCAGATGATACGTTTTATTTGTCTTACAAGATTGACATGTTATTTTATCTTCAGTGTTTCTTTGAAGTTTTAAAAGAAAAACATCTCGCTTCCTATGTCGTCCCTCTTATTGATACACTGTTAGCGTCAGTCATAGCAGAATGCACTAACGTGTAATAAACAATATATCTGCATTTCTGTGTATACAGAATTAATTGCTTAACCAGGAATTGAGAATGTTTTTTTCGCTTCGAAACAAACTTCTAGGCACAAATTCAATAACCCCTTCTGTGCTGGCCCATACATTCATCCAATTTAAGATACCCCTTTAAAATTGAATTATAACTGCGCCTTTGCTGCTAAAGTACCGCATATTCTATTGACTGAAGAACATGCTAATCATAAAGAATCCTGTGGGCAGAGCAGTCTTCAGTGTCTAAAATACCTATAAATAAAATATTGTCATTATACACATGCATCTTTCGCATGTTCGCTACACAATGCTTGAAACAAATGGCTAATAATATAAAGCTGCCTTTCCAAAGGCAGACCTGGACATTACTAGCTTCTTCTATGTAGACGACTTATCGCATGGAGCACTTTTACTAGGCTATTCATAATGAACATTTATGATGGTGTCTCTAATCTGTACATTTATTCCGAGATTGCATTATCGTAATGCATGGATAAACATGGTCAATAAATCAAATGTCCTCTTTGAAACAGAATTAGTGCAACTAGACAGTGTTCCCAGGTGGAGGATTGTTATATATTTCTCCTAGAATTACCCTGCTGAACTCAAATCGTTGGCAGTCACTGCCAGAGTCTGGGGTCTAACACAGACTTGTTTCAAGGTTCAGAAATGGATGATCCAGGTGTTTTCTCAATGGAACGTCTACCTGAGGTCTCTGAAGGTGGAGCGTACAAGTACTAATTCATTCAGAAACGTTTCTTACAACCTCTTTGTAATGAAAAGGAGTCTTTATATCAGTACGTATCAAAAAGTTTAATTCTTATCACAATCTACTACGGACCAGCTCTATCAAAGCCAGCCATTGGTATGTGCAGTGCACGTTATAAATCTGGTTTCGGTATTCATCTGCCATACCTCTATTGATATCACTATTGAATAACATTAAATATTATAAGATCCTATAATATCGTGGAAATTGAAGTTATGGATGGATGAATGTTATCTAAACAACTATTGATTCCTAAAGGATTATTTGAACCTGTTTAGAGAAGGAAATGTAAATGGATTACTAGTAATGATGCAACCATCAATAGAATTATCAAATGTATTGTGAAGATTTGGGTTATTGTGGCATTATCAACGGTGAATTCCTCTCTCAGACACATTGAACAAAATCAGTTTATAAATATGGAATTGTTGGATAGATATTGTTAAACGGTTTCACTTCAGAATGTATTTGTCTTTACGCGTAATTTGCTATGAAGTCAGCTGCTGCTACTATAAATAGAATGAGAATCCTACTACAAAGTTGTATAAAATTTTAAGATCCAGAAATTATTCAACGACTACGTCAATATAGGTAAAGGTGAATAGGATGATGCTCTATTAGCCTGCATTGGTTGTACAAGTCAAGCACAATTTACATCTACGCTGATTGACTCATTCTATTTAGTGCTTATATTAATTTTTGCAGTATAAATTATTGCTTGTAAATTACTTATTATAATAGAAATAAAAATGCATTGTCTTCAATGTTTCATCATGTTCAAATTTAAAATGTAGTACGTTAATAAGATAATTGTTAAAATTGTTGAGTGTTTTGTTTGTAAAGGTTTATTCATGAGTTTATAATATGAATGCCATAAGATTTCTTCTTAAATTGAGTTTAATTCCACAATAGAATTTGTTGTTCTTCAACATCCTTCCATTTAGTTCACATCGCCTCCGAAAGATGGAACCAGGTCTTCGTCCGCTCCGGAGAAGCGTAATCTTCCGAAGGAAATGGCCAATGTCGATAGTCAGCATCTACTTCTTAGTTCCGCCCGTCACCTAAGATTGCACTAGCTGCTTTTGTAGCAAGAGAGTGCACGTTCTTTCGTTGAAAGTGCCTTGTCTTCAAACGTGTTTCGTGTTAGTTCCCACGGCCGTCAAAAAAGCGCATTAACTCCTCGGTCGATAAAGAGTGCCTTCACATTTGTAAGAAATGGCTTGTTTTAGTTTGTCTACGTAAGTAAAGTATGGTAAGTTAAAGTAGGTTCCGTTATGTAAAGTATATTAATTTAAGTAAAGTGGGTTCCGTTAAGTAATGTGTTATAAGTAAAGAAAAGTAGATTCCGTTAAGTAAAGTATTTTAAGTTAATTAAAGTAAAGTGGGATCCGATAAGTAAAGTATGTTATATTAAGTATAGTAAATAAGGTTCCTTTAAGTAGAGAATGTTAGGTTAAGTAAAGTAGGTACTGTAAAGTGAAGTATTTTAAATTATGTAGAGAAAAGTAGACTCCATTAAGTAAATTATGTTGACTTAAGTAAAGTAATGTAGGTTCCGTTAAGTAAAGACTGTTAACTAAAAAAAAGTATGTTCTGTTGAGTGTGTTAAGTGAAATTAAATAAAATAGGTTCCATCGCGTAAAGTATGTTAAATTATGTAAAGTATTGTAGGTTCCCATGTGTAAAGTTTGTTAAGTAAAGTAAAAGAGGTTCCGATAAGTGAAGTATATAAAGATAGGTAAAGTCAAGTCGTTTCCGTTCACTAAAGTATATTAAGTAAATTATTGTAGGTTCCGTCAAGAAAAGTATTTTAAATTTAGTATAGTAAAGTATAGGTATTGTTGGCTCAACAAGGATCATGGTTGGCTCAACAAGGATCAT
>BOPP01000773.1:0-13667 GCA_017312745.1 Gryllus bimaculatus | reverse complement strand
GCATGCACAAAATATTAATTTATGACGCTGATGTCATTAACGAAATGATTGTCCCAATAGGAAAACTGTTCGAAGACACGCAGGAAGTTCGACACAAAGACTTAAAGTCACGTCGAGAAAGTTGTACTCAAAAATCATCTAGAGTACGTGGCAATGAAGATATTCTTCATTTCCTATTGATTTCTTCTGAATCTGTAATAAGAATCATTTGGTGACAATCAACTGAGTAATCAGCAACCGACGGAAGGATTGAAGTTGTGTATGTTCCTGGAGGTGATGTGTCACGTGAAGGTAGAATAGCAGATTCAGAGAGTCTTAGTCTACTATCGTAACTTTAGTTTGTTATTACTTTTTATAATTTTTTATTTGCACTGTTAGGTATGAATTAGAATTATACTACTTCATTTTGAGTTAGTGTCTCATGAACCTTTAGTATGAGTAAGCAATTGCATGGAGTATCTCTTAAGGAGTTGCAACATTGATAACCTGGCAATCCTTATCAAGACTCGAGGGCAATGAATTTATTATTATATTTCGTTCCCCCCTTACAAAATAATGGAAAATGGCACAAGGAATAATTCTCACAATTTTCAACAACGTGGGCTTCACCGTTCTCTTGATAATATTTTAATACCGCTAGATGAAGGAAATCAACCACTGTGCGCCGCAGCCGGGACAAGCTCTTACCTCCCTAGTATCCTGACACGTGTGGTAGAGTAGAGCTTGTAGTAAGTGAACATAACTATGGGGTGAGAATAGGACAAGGATGAGGAAGGAAATATAGCACGCGCTCCGTGGCCCGGTTGTCAGGGTGCTGCCGCGGCATTGGCTAGGAGAAACCGCGGAAAACTACCGATCAGACCATGGCTTCTAGAATTCACCTCCAGACAAGGACTGAGTTCGACCCAGTTTTGTAGTAGAGTCGAAACTCAGCGTCCATTAGACTGGAACATCATAAAGCATCCCTGTCAATGATATTACTGAGGCGAAGTTGAACCTTCGCAACCGGTAGGTCCCTGGGTGCCGGTAGGTGCCGGAAAAAGGAAAAGAGAAGTTAAGTTTGTATATTGCTTAATAACGTGCAAGCTGTTAAAAAGAATATCCTAGAAAGTATATTTCTTTACGAAAATAGCTCTGTGTCCAGATTTCAATTCAAGAGACGCAACTGCTATGAAGAAGGAATGCCTGTGAAATTTTGTGGGCAATTGCAGCTGGATGAATTAATATCATTTTCAAAATGACACCCTCAGCTTTACTACTTATCGAAGGAATTTGTGCCTGTGATTGTTTAGTCCGCTTCCACTACTTCCTAGACATTGAGCGATTTAACACAGTTTTGTTGTCTAATTCAATGTTTCATCATTTACATTTCAAATAACTTTTATTCTCCCCAAGAAATCTTACTGACTATTCAAGCTCACTTTGTCATTTATATATTTGAAGTCAATGACATCGGGCACGATCCTAATATAACTTAGCTCGTCTAATATTAGAAACCACTCCAGTGTGTGCAAGTGTTATAACATCCAGCCGCCTTGTTAGCGCATACTATCGACTGCACTCCATGCATCTCGTCATTCGGCACTGCAGAACGTCAAGCTGCAATCGAGAGGAAAAAATGAGAAGCAGCATGCCACGACACAAAAAATGTTTTCGTATATACTGGCGGCGTGCTATGCTACCATGCAGGATGTTTCACTCGACCACATGTGAAGTACACCGACACTTTCGTCGGTGAGTACTGAGAATCTCAGATTACAAATACGTTCTCAAAGAGCGTATCATATTTCGAAGTTTTCTAGAGAATGGAGCAAAAGAGGAGAGGGAGGAAGAGAGAGAGAGAGATGGAGAGAGAGAGATAGAAGATGAAGTGCGAGATTTGAGAGAGACATTGGGCAGAGAAGAGAGATAGGAGAAGAGAGCAGATGGAGAAGAGAGATGGAAGAAGTGAGAAGATGAGGAAGAGGAGAGAGAGAAGAAGAAGTAATGGAAAGAGAAGATGGATAGAAGAGGAGATGGCGAGAGAAGGAGATCGGACTGGAGGAGAGGAGAGAGGAAACAGGAGATGGGAGAGAATCGGAGAGAGAGAGAGGAGGGAGAGAGAGAGATGGAGATGAGAGAAGAAGAAGAGAGATGCGAAGAGAGAAGATGGAGAGAGAGATGATGAGAGAGAGCAGATGGAAAGAATGGAGACAGAATAGGAGAGAGAGAAGAGAGCTGAAGATGAGAGAGAGAGAGAGAAGATGCGAGAGAGAGATGTAAGAGCAGATGGAGAGAGAAGAGAGATGAGATGAGAGAAGATGAGAAATGGAAAGAGCATAAGAGATATCGAGAAGAAGAAAGAGATGCGAGGAGGAAGAGATGGAGAAGAATGAAAGAAGATGAGAGAAGGATGGAAGAGAGATGGATGAAGAGAGAATTGGAAGAGATGAACGTACGGAGAGTAGAGAACTGAGAGAGAGAGATGGAGAGAGAGAGATGGAGAAGAATGAGGAGAGAGAGAAGATGAGAGGGAGATGGAGAGAGAATGGAGAGAGGAATGAGAGAGAAGAGAGCAGAAAGAAGATAAGAAGATGGAGAGACGATGATGAGAGATAGAGATAGGAGAGAGAGTGATGTAGGATAATGGAGGAGAGATGGAGAAAAATCGACGAAGAGATGGAGAGAGAGGAGAGAGATGAGGAGATGAAGAGAAGACGAGAAAATGGAAGGAAGATGGAGAAGATGACGAGAGAATGGACAGAGAGATGAGAAGAGAGAGAAGATGGAGAAGAGATGAAGAAGTAGAGATGAGGAGAGAGAGGAGAGACAAGGAGAGAGAGATGGAGACAGAGATGGAGGAGAGATAGGAGAGAATGAGAGAAGATGACAGAGATGGTAAAAGATGAAGAGACATGGAGAAGAGATGAGAGAGAGAATTAGAGAGAATAATGGAGAGAAGGTAAGAAAGAAGAATAGGAGAGGAACAGAAGAAGAAGCGTAGAAGCGAGAAAGGCCAAGGAACAAAGAAAAGCACCTATTAAACCAGAACAAGAAAGAACCAATAGTTAGCGAGTTTGAGGAGGAGTGACGTGGGAGTGAGAAGAGAGAGAAAGATGAGACAAAAAGGTGCATTATTCTGTATCTTCATGTACACAAAAGTTATTTTGTGTTTTTCCGAGGCAGTTCGTAACTGTACTAAGAATCTGTGCCATTAAGACCAATAAAGATAGTTTACGAGAGTGAGTGGAGAAACCTCTGAAAAGCCATTACGCTTTAGTTTTGGTCGCATATTTGAGTATTCGTCCCATGCTCAGTTAATTATCATTTCGTATTTATTTCTAATACAGTGCCGAAAATAAAATTACTTTAATAATATTGTAAAACTTAACTCGTATCAGTCTGAGAACAATCAATGTCTTTATCTATCCGAAAAATTATCCAACAAAAGGAAGAGTAAAGAAGCGAAAATAGAACTACTTGTACCACAAGTTGCGATTGTGAGGATAAAAATATACAAATTATTTTTTACCCATTCTACGTAATGAAACACCAACTTGAGCTATTAAGGTCACTGAAATATACTTTATCTGCGATGTTAGTATTGCTTGATGTCCTTTCACGTCAGCTACAAGAGGGCATGTTCTATAAGAATAAAAATACATTCAATAAATAAATACTAGGGTTCTGCTATTACATACCCATAATTTTCAAAATACAACCCGTGCCCGCCGACTGTTTCACCATTTATACCCCTATGTGGCTCACGTGGGCATTAGTAGTTGACCAGATCTGCAGGTGCTAAAAGAAATTAGAAATTCCCTACCTGCCTAATATTTCAATTAAAACGCAATATGTTGCAAATATTTCCCATTATCATATCGATGACCCGTGTGACTCTTAACGTTTTTGAAGCACATTACACTATGTCTTCTTCTTTGTTACACCAAATTTAATCCCCAGCGTTGTGTATGTTCGAGAATTCAAACACCCAGGAACCACCTTAATGCTGATATTTATCAGATCAACGAGCAAATACAAGAAAAAGTCCGTATGGAAATGGACTTATGTTAACTTTTAAGTAGCATGCCAGTTGTCATAGATACCGTGACTGCTTAAGATTACTCAGGGCTCAGCATTCGCGACACCACAACAAACCTAGAGTTCCGCGTAGACTTCTATTGCCACGATAGGGTAGGAACTTTCAAATGAATTAACTGACCATATACTTTATTGTGTTTTTATAAACTAAATAACGAAGAGGTGAATTTAAAGACTAATATCATTCAAGTTTAATATCCGCCAAATAACCCAATTGAATGTGCCTCCAGTCCCAACAATAAGATCCAATGTGGTCATGTATTTCATGTAGAACGTACTAAAGCTCTCTATTTCAATACCAACTCAATAATTATTGAATAATATTAAATATATCCGAACAGGACTTGAACAATTTCCAGACCAAATTAGCTACTAAAGATGAAGCACCAAAACGAGACCTCAAACCTAGAAGTATACAAAAACTAATAGAAAACAAACCAATCAAAATGACACGCGACAAATACAACAACTTATATGAAACTCACGAATCCAGTGCCATAATAACCGTAAATATACTGCTCTGTTTTCCAACTTGATTTATACATTCCATCTCACCGGCACCTTCTAATCTCGTTAGCACATACGTAGTTACCGTACTACTGCCACCGTCCGCAAAGAGTCGCATAATAGCAACAAAGTGCGTCCGCTTGCCAGCGCTGCTCTCAACTACTTGGCCCCGGAGAGACGCTGCTCTTTCGCCCGCTGTCTCTGTGGCGCCGCACGCCGACTCCCCTTTCTCTTTTGCGTTCTTCTCTGGTGATAGATTGGCTGTCGACAATCAAGCAGCAAGCCCATTTAACAAGCATTATCCCGAACTCGACCTCTGTGCGTAAGATGTGCTTAAGTTTATTGAGATGAGGCGATATATTGATCTCCGTGAAAACCGTAGCCTGCGTGTATATTAATAGAAGAAAAACTCGTAAGTACATAGGGAGCCTGGATCTAATAAGGGATGATCCATTCCGTTCTCTAAAAAACTTCATAGTAAATAAAGAAAGTCCCTAAAGTATGAAAAGCAAGAAACCAGAACACAAATAATATTCAGACCTGAAATAAAAGTGTATGCAATCTCTTCAAAAGATCTTACCTAGAAATGATGGTTTCAATTAAATTCTACTCTTTACCTTCTGTCGTTGACCATATTCCCAGTTTATCTCCCATAACATTGAGCTTTTCACAGCAGTTCACATTTTTTTTGATAAAAGTAAGAGTTTCCAAATGCATTAATCCTCTTCATCAAGCTATTCCCTATTTACATTACACCTTAAACACAATAAATCCTGTGCCAGTTGCTTTGGTACGCAAAAAGCAGGGCGCTTGGATGTTTGTTCTAATACACCCAGAATAACCCTAGCCCATGCAAGATGCATGGCCGCCACAACTGCATTAAGGTGCCAGATTTCACATAGAAATTTAGACTACGTCCTCAAAGAAAGCCTATACCTTGTTTCTATCACATACAATACACACGCATTCAACGTATGAGTCATTTCATAGAAACAACACGCCTATTGATATGTTTCACGTGTTATAGCCCCACTCGATCATATAAAGACCCCCAAATTTCAATCCATCATTAGACCATCCCTCAATTTTCATTGTCCCACGTCGTGAAAATATGATATTCACGTTCCTTTACAGATAATGCCGAAAGTAACCATTACACTTTGATAAAACATAAAAATAAAAAGGAAATACCAATAACAATCCCAAAAATATCTCTCTCTTTTCACTCCAAACTCTCCACTTTTTCAAACCAAAACTCTTCCCATCCGGATGTTTGTTGAGAGATGCTAAATTATTTGGTATTCCAGAAATATCCCCAATAACAGAATTACCTTTTACAACCGGGGATGCTTCCACAGTCCAATTTACCCCAACGAAGAAACGGTGTAGACTGAAATAAAATACTCTACGCCCTCCTCAGTGAGAAAGACACACCACTATGTGTACAAAATCACATCTGTGATAATCGAGCGCGGCACACCCTGAAACATAACTCATTCGAAGCGTGTGCCTGATAAAAATTACCACTGAAAGATTATATAATAAATCCCAGTATTGAGTACCAGCAATGAACACGTGGCTACAATGGTGTTACTACATGGCTTAACACAGTTGAGTTGCGAGCGGAATTCACCAAGAGATTCTGAAGCGAGTATATTTAATATTGTAAAGCACAAACTACCCATCCACTTGCGAAAGCTCACAAGTATTAACTTCATAAACAACAACGATGAAGAATGCAGGAAACTCCACTTACAAAAAATTTAAGACTGCTGGTGAACCAAGCACAACAAATGCACTTGGAACCATCGAAATAACTCAACGAAGTAAAGTAGCGCAGTAGAACATAAAACAGATCCTTCTAGACGAAACCTCTCCCAAGAAAGCACGGAATCCACTCTAACGTGCAGACAAATATTGAACCTCCGTTGTTTAGATTTACCTGAGCACATCTACACACGGAAGCCAGATGTTAAGAAAACCGTCTTTTTCGTTTATTGCTCCATTGTATAGATCCCAAGCTACTATCATCTGATTGAATTTCAGCCGACAATTCTCCTTAAACTATATCCTTACTCTAAATTACACAGAATAAAGTACGCAAAGATATTATGTAATAATAATAACATTGGAACTAATAAAATCCTGCCTTTCATTTACTTTTCAAAGCGCGTCTATACTCTCTGCAAGAAGTATTGGGCGCGTCGCGCCACTGGATTGGCCCGAGCGGCGCCTGTGTAGAAAGAGCGTATTCCGCCTGCTCACCGGGGCCAAGTAGTTGAGAACCGCCCCAGCGGCTGCCGGCCCAAAATGCACTTACACAGCTCCTCCCGGCAGTAGCGCGGCCACACCCGTCCAAAGTGGCCCTGTGTCACGGGCATACGTAACCAGAAAGACTTATATAGTCGTCCCGACCAGCTTGAGAGAATGTTTCGCCGATGCCAAGACCGCCTCGCATAGGTATAAGTGATCTAGTTTCCGATCGATTTAAAATTTAGTGTGCAGACCCCAGCCCTACGTCGCCGTGATGTACCAATAGTTTAAGGATTTAATGAAGAAGTGTTCGGTTTTGATGTGCTGGTGGTAATTTGCCGTCTTTGTCACCCTAATAATGAATGAGCTACTAAATTTCCGATATCAAAAGATAAAAGTATAGTTCCATAATCCTAGAGTGGGATAATTATAAAGCTATAGTGGCAATTAATAATGAATGATCACTTATCAACATAAATACAAGTTGAAATGATGAGATTGTAAAGTACTATAAGTGTGGGGGATAGTACCAGTTCTTGGAATAATCCTCCTAAGACCTCAAAGCAGATTTGATCCTTACCCTACTATGAATACCGATGCAGACAAATTACAAAAAGAAAGTGAAATTTTTCCACTTATTTTTCGAGTCACATTTCCATAATAAAGTCCACCGACGATCTGATCCCGGATCGCGAGTTAATATTGCCCGGGTTTTCGGCAACGCTTAGTCATCAATGATTAACCTAAAGTTCCCGCTTTAGATCAAGCTTTCATACGCTTACTAAGTTCTGAGTAAACACTAAATACTGCACACAAATGAGTAGCTTCGAAATAATAGTCCAACGAAAAACTTTCCGTGATTGATCTGATGGCCGTATTCCCGAAATTCAATTATTCCTCACCCTGTTTCACTACCGTAATATATGCTCCATGTATTATTTATTACCTAAAGTAAAATTACTGAAATTTAAGTCACTCACCATGCAAGAGTGGGGTCATCGTACGCCAGTAATATTTAGAGTAATTCGACACGCAACCTGCACAATATTTAGGCCAAGCCCGATGTATTCAAAATAAATTCACAGTGCACCGATCTCTCTGCCCACTTGCCCATCAACCTAACTGCGTATTGACTAACAATGCTATAGTGAATAGCAATCACCTTTAGGTAATTTAAAATATGATGGCTACACCACTGTTGTTTGGAAGACTAAAGTAATATTATTTATCTCAATAGTCGCCCACGTAACAGCACACTTCACATGTACCCAGTAAGTCTCCCGTATCCGACCGAAGTGCCAAACGCCGGAAACCAATCTCATCCAAGGCCCCATGCAAAGCTCTTGATCCCACCGCCCTAAAATCCCCAGGTATTCCTACGTCACCGAGAATTATAATACACCTAAGAACGCCCCTACGATCCGCACCTTTTGACAGTCTAGACACTTTCCCCCTATTCCCACTTGAACCAATCTGGATCCTCAAATGACCCGCACTCGATGTAATCTTCAGACCCTCACCGATCCCTCCCAAACTATCAATTAACTTCACTCATGTTCACTTCCGTTGAAATAACCAGACAATAACTTTCAACTGACGCCACCCCTACCGTACCAGGATAACGTAGCCCACCCCACACCCACCCATACCACATCTTCAAATACTTCATAAGTCCACTTCATAAAACAAACAAAACCCTCCAGAAACAATGTTAAGAAACTTAACTTAAAAAGAAGAATCGTTCCGGAGAAGAGAAACACAAAATACTTTTTGACTCAACTTGGCTAAAGGCGATCGAAGATGTACAATAATGCGACGAACAGCGCCTCACTAGCTCACGAGCCATCCTGCTATATTACGTTACGCTTCACTGACAGCTTTTACCTGCATTATAGCTCAAGTATATAATATAGTTAATGACGTCTACACAAAGCACCCTGTGCTTTCACCCCAGTTAACTGTGCACATAATCGTCAACATCATCATCTAGATTCACTTAAAATCTCTCCCAAATCACCCCTCCTACCACACACTACTGTACAATCAACATGACGTCTAATATCCATACACAAGTCAAACACAATTTCCAACCCAACGAACAACTTAACTCCTGACAAAAGGTTCAGCATACGTGGACTAAGAGCTAGCTGCACAGTCATGTTCCTCCCGACCAATCGGAACATCACCGTCTACACCAACAAGACACCAACACACTCTCAGAGTAACTCCCGATTTGGGCGAAGCGGTCATGATCAATGTAGCACGAATCCCCAACTCAACCGGACCCTACCACTGAACTAGCCTCCTCCCAGATAACATCCCCATATGTATTCGAAGGAACAATATACAAAAATTAGACTACAAACAACTCTGACCTATGAACTGCGAATAAACTATATTGCATGGTTTTACAATCGAAAGAGGCCTAAAAGCAAATAGCAAGATAGCATCGATTTACCAATAAAATGCCTCAACTCCCAACACTAGAAGCAATCCACCCTTCCAAGACACTAGATAGCACCGCCCACTTACGCTTATGAATATGCGTCCAACACTGGACATGCTCGCAGGAAATATTCCTAAGCGTGTATTCTAGGATCCACAATCACCCCAGTCACTCCCAACTATGCGCTATCCGTCCATAACAACAACAAAAACTCTCTTCCAAACGATAATTTCATCCCATGACTATTATTATAATGACATAATTCTCTTTAGAAAATTAGCAATCATTAACACGAAGACAAATCAAACAAAAGACAAACTCATTTGCCACACGAAGCTCTTGTCATCCCCAACCATTATCCGCTTCACGCTCTGCTACTGATATGCACTCCCAATATTAAGTCATTTCACTTTTATCTTATATCGCTCTGATGAATTATACCTTCGAACCACAACCCTTATCACTACCCACATTATTTTAAGATCTACGAAACGCTTAATAAAAATGCCCCCCCTATATGCCCGATTAATCGTTTTTCCAACAACTTTGGCAACTACAACAAAACTCATTTGCTGATTGCTAAGTTCCCTTAACTCACAATACTCGAACTGATAATACTCCCGGCATGAATACCAAATTCTAGTATCCAACCCACGCTCCCAAAGTGATACACCTTTTGAACGCGAAATATCGGAACTATTGAGCAAGCCTCCTCATAAGTCTATAGTGTTGTAGACTAACGAATATTTGAGTGCCCTACGATGAAAGTGCATTATCGAATATGTTATATTGTCGCTATACTTATTTCTCCAAATTATAGCATTGTAAGTAATTTAATAAGTCCACGTACAACACGCAGAATTCTATTTGTGCGCTAGATTTTATCACAAAAGAGATATGCATTTGTAAAATAAGCCTGAGTACCCTTCGCACAGAGTGACCAAAGAACGACGTAAAGAATTAAAAACCCGATATTGACTACGAGTATGTATACCCCATACTTACCACATCAAAAACAGCAATACTCTTCACCCTCACAAAACCGTATTTTGGAGCCAAATTGTCTCATTGGACTGATTTCAATGACATGTAGTTTGCGTACTATGTGTTTATCGGTTTAGAAAACTTTTGCGCCCCAGTACTTCTTCGCTTAAAATAAAGCAAAATTACGACTACCCGAATCCACTTAGAACACTAATTATATGACACAAAGGTATCGAAGTACTCGTCTACTCCAGTATAACACATGTATTATGAATTTTGTCCAAGCTTCATGCCCTTTGGCAAAAACAGTAATCACCAATTTATGTGTCCACCGAAGTCTTAGTGTATCTCTGAAATGAATACGAAGAACACCTACTTCACCAATTAGTCCTAATTTATTTTCTTCTATTTAGCTCAGCCTCAACGCCCCTTCAACAACAGCTCCGCATGATACTCAAAACCCTATAACTACCCAAAAGCTCTAGCCCAATTCCCTACTGTGCCGGTCAAGGAACGTGAATTATTAGTAATGCTTATTACTAAACATATATTCAATCACTTTAATTTCCAGGATTCAGTAAAAATCCCTAACGGTAAATTGTAACAGAAAACCTACAATCCGATTACACGACCGGAAACGGAATAATGCGATTGTGAAGTGAGCGGCGGCATATCTAGGCGGCGATGGCTGCTAGGCTGTGAGAACGCGCGAGAGCCCAGCAGGCCCGCGCGTCTGAACGTCTCCCAACGCAGGCGGACAGCCGTCAGAGCTAGCTCGCGCCCGAGAACTCGCCGACGCCCAGAGGCGCCGGTCGGACTGCTTGTGGATTTACGTAGGTCCACGTCTTATTAATATAAAGACAACATTCCGAGGCGTGAACGACTTGAGTAACCGAGACACACATCTCGTGTCAAATTCAGAGCGGCGCAGAGAGGGCACGCGCGAGGGCACGGAACGCGAGCACCCAGTAGGGTTGAGTCTTATGGCGAGGCGGACTGATAGGCTTCAAGACGCTCCCGAGGCAGTACTGCTCTGGCTACGAAAATCACCGTAGTATGACAGAATAAAAGCTGGCTATAGGCCGCTCCCGATTAGGAACGGGCTGGCGGCGTCCCGCGAGATGTCTGCCTGTGCAGCCGAGGCTGTCCCAGGGATCTGCCCCAGAACAAGCACTACACCGAGCACGATCATCTGTGTGCTCCGGGGTCACGGGGCCGCTTTTACCTTGCTCCGCAGGAATCCTTCATGGGGCCGAAAAAAATATCGATCCTCATCCCTATGCCCGACTTCGAGAAGAATTTTATAATCAGTTGATTGCCCAGCGTCTTTCTCGCGGCCTGTTCTTCACCCACTTTCTCACTTGCCAGCAACCTACCCTATATTATCGAATAATGTAACGCGTCGTCCATTTGCCGTCTAGTCTTTTTGATCCTGTTCGTTTGCATTTGCGCTTCTACCGGGATTTAAGAAAGCGGAGATTGTAAGATGGTGGCAGACTTGTCCGTACAACGCTCGATCACGAAACAGAACAACCTAATTTATATGATTAAATTAAATTTTTCGTTTCATTTTTTATTACTGGCTCAGTTTTTCTCTCCATGCAATCTACCAAAATGTGATGTTCTTTTATGTCCGAACGCAGATTAATCGCAAGTTATTTTCACGTAATAAACCATGAGTGATGTATGCGAAATCTCAAGATACGCAAACCAACACAGAGGCATCAGATAGAACCAAATTAATGGGTGAGATGGCCAACAGAACGCTTTTCCGTGGTTACCTTCCAATTGCGACCCGCTTTGATAAAGTGTTAGTTAACATAACTATTTGTAAGTATAAACCCACGTGAGTCGAAGAACAACTGAGGCATGTGAAAACACATTAGAGAAGAGTAGATAGTGTTCTCTCTCTAGAAATATTCGCCAACGTTTCCACTTTCTGATTCGTCATTCTGAAAATCAGACTTCGTATGTGCGCTATAAAATCACGATAAGAAAAAATTATCCAAGGAAACACAAAGTGTCTCTATTCCAGTAGTCAAATTGAAGATTGCATCTAATTAAGAATCTTAGAACGGATAAGAACTTCAAAATAAATCTAATTAACGAAATTAGTTGTTACAATGCACTCGAACAATAAAAATAAAGTAGAGGGATCAATTTAATTTACCTTGTTTTTTCTATTAAATAACCTAAATAAAATGAATAATTACTAACTTTAATTATTATTAAATATTACCATTTAATTATAAATCCATTATTAACGTTTGGTATTACATTGTAGATTTATCTTTCCCAAAAATTACTTTGAGATAATTTAAGATATTCAGTATTCGTCTAATAAAATTTTCCTCCTCACACTAGCTGTTGTGTTGAGTAAAGTTAAGCCGACTATTACCAGACCCTTACATCAATCACTCTAACATATTACAATTCTTCCAAATGAAAAATGCAACTCTGTACATATCATATCTAACACTTGCGCAGAAAATTTTTCTTCGGAACCTGTATCAAGTCAGAAGAACCAAACCCCGCAAAGAGTTTACCCTTACATTTTTCCTCATAGCCAAATTCATAACCAAATTCACTCTATTTGCAAAACTCCAATTTTTACCAACCGAACGGTGTGGGACTTTAACTAAAAACAATGCCTCCTGTCTGACCAAGCTCCGAAATCAATGTTTATTTCTTGTGCAAGCCGTGGATTTCATGTATAACATTGGCTGTACTTCCTTAGACAGAACCCAGTCACCTGTCAATCCTCACTCCAACGAGCAGTGCCCTGCATCCGCAGCTACGACACAACACCTCGCTTCTGAGCAATTACCGGCCACTTAAACGCCTTACACAGTCGAAACTTCTATCCGCCTCGCAATTTTCCAAGTTACATTGTGTGACTGCTGATTGATTCGACAATCTTACGCGAAAACTCTCTCGATACGTACATTGGCGCTTAGCGCCCCCAGTATCTCAAAGAGAAGCGGATCATCCTCGCAGTTATACCTTAGACCAAAGTGAGACTTTTACAGCTTAAATTCGAGGATAAGCCACAGCGGCATTAAAGTTGACAGTTTCTTAGCGAAAAGCAGTAATGATTGCATCATAGATCTTACTCGACTTTTAGTGATTATATTAACTGAAAATCCGCTTAACATTCTTATTTTTAAATTCAGTGCTAACTTTAATGGACTTATTTCTTCTTAATAGTATATGAGAAAAACCGAGTAATTTCCTATTAAAAAGGTCTGTTATCCTGATCTAACTTTTTTCCTATTTACTCTCGATATTCCATCAGAGATATTCTTCCCTCATATTCCCTATATAGTTCATATTTTTCTTAGCAAATGCAATATACTCAGTATAAGTATTATACTGTTTCCCATAAAATAAAATAATT
>BOPP01000772.1:0-13698 GCA_017312745.1 Gryllus bimaculatus | reverse complement strand
GCGGGGCAGCCTTGAGTACTCCCGGTAAGAAAAGGCCATATTGTGAAGAAAAAAAAAATTCCACATTGATGACTTTGACTTATTGGCCGATTTGTTTTCCTTACTCTCGTATGATGTTTTAATTTTTGCCAATGGACACTTCGAGTAATGTATGTGGGACAGCTAGTAGTTGCAGATTAGGCGGGGGAAGGCAGCTTCCAAGAACACAGAGCTCATTCCTCAGCCTCGCGATCAAGTCAGCTTCCAACTTTACAATAACCTTCATTGCAATTAGCCCAATTCTGTATTCCCTCTTAAAAATACGATTTAAATATATGGAAGAAAAAGTGAAAGACGTGAGTTCCATAGTTTTGTACGAACTTTTATTCCGATAATCTGATATTACCACCGTAAGTGGCATTGTTGCAGTGATGGATATTTGAGATGTTCACTGTTAAACGGCGACATAATGAGATATATAAGATAAAACGGCTTTATTTACTTAACCTTAATATTACAATATTCTCTACATTAATAAAATGATATATTCAACTTTACCATCGGGAAGGATGTATATAATAATGTGCATAAGGTAATGATATCGTAATTTCGAATGCATTCATAATGCAATGTATTGGATCGTCTTTTAATCATGAACCAGTGGGAATGTTTCTCTAGCCGCCACTGCTTTGTATGGCTTATTGAACTGGAATGGGTTTTGTTACACGTAACCACGTCAACTTCACGGAAATCTTTACATTCGTAGTATGTATTTTTACCGGCCGAGTTCAATAAGGGACCGCCTGCGAGTCTTGCCACGTCCTTCAGAACACAGTCTCCCACAATTTGCCAGTTCTGACGACATGTTATTTTATAACAGGAGTGTCCAAGGCCTCAAGCGTTACAATCGAAATATTTAATGTGGTTGCTGGCCGTATTGCCATATTGCGGGCACATCTGACACTCCGTATTGTTGACCTTGATATCATGCTGTACCATGCATAACGCAGTGAAACACACTGGAAAATTTTGAATTTCTGAATTTACCAGAAACAAATATTAAATCTAAACTTAACCTACTTCAAAAACTAGACCGCGGATATTTAGGTAGAAACCTATTTTTTCCTGGATACCTAAATGAAGGATAATGTATACATTTTAGGATTATTTGAACTTAAACCTGTCATTTTTATAGCGCCTAAACGAGCTATTTTTCAACATCAATATCTATTTGTGTCTATTTTACATTTAAAAACCTAAAATGGAACTAATATGCCTAATTTATTTTGTCTGCGGCTTCTTTTAAATTTTTTCTTCTGTCCGCAAAACATTTTAAGTTGCGTTAATCTGTAAGATCGTCAGAAATGAATATACAGGACAAGGATCCTGTTGTAAAAATATCCATGTCCTGATTCGTGGAAAAGCTTGCCTCCGCTTCCAAGATAAAGCGATTGAATTTCCTCGAAAGAAATTCGCGGTGGTTGTAGGGAGGCAGCATCCGTACATAAACATCGATGTTTCAAAATTAGAAGTTTGTGCACCGCGAACGTAAAGCACTATCGAACTTCTACGCATGCAACAGATGCACTAAGGTGCGAAACGTAAAACTGCGCATGCACAGAAGACTCGATAGTACTTTATCGTCGACGGCTGGCACACACTCCCTAATAATATGTCGATGTTTAAAAAAAACTTCGTCAAAAATCTTCGTTATTAATCTGACTTATATAGCGTCTAATAATTTGGCGCCAAAGAGAAAGAAAATAATAGAATTAATATAATAAAGATGGATTAAAACGTAAAATAGAATAGTATAAACTAAAGATATTAACTCTCACAAAGAAAGAAAGACATCACAAATATGCTTATTATAAATAATAAGAAAAGTAATACATACAATAAGACTTACTATATTATTTTGTTGACGAAATTGCAATTAACACTCGTTTATTTATAACTAATATAGCCCCCTATTTTTATTTGACACGTTTAAAAACCAGTTTGCCACACGAATAGACACAGATGTTTCTATCTTCACGTCCTCACGAGAAACTGAGTTTTGAAAGCGTAATCTCAGGGGTTCAGAGCTTCCTCCGCCGCCGTTGGCCCAGAAAGGAACGGAAAAGAGGGAAACGCCTTGTGGACCGACGTTTATGGCGCCTCATACGGTGGCCCTCCCGCGACATAACGAAGACAGTCTAGGGAAATATCAGGGGACCGGGCCATTCGCTCAGCCGAGATGCTCGCTGTGCTCGATGAAGGTTCGTTCCGGTCGAACACGTGATCATTGGTTAATGCTCAGTGATTTTCTCTCTACAAATGTAGATTATTGTACTGTTTTATTTTACAGAAAAAGTCGAAAACGTAAAACATCGATGGTTTAAAAACATTTGCTTAACATCGAATGTTTTCAAAACATCAACATCTATGTCGCATCCCCTAGGTGTTGCATGGATCGTGGTGGTTGATGGATCCTTTTTCACCAAGCTGAGCATTGTCTTTGGCTTATTGATGTTTTTCTTCGACTTTAGTGCGTGAACAGTGTCTAGAGAAAAATTTTACTTGTTGGTTTTGTTTAAAACGTTATGTGTTATTCGATTGAAACACATGCCGAGATTTTCACCTAAAGCTTCTGCTTACTAGGGGGACAAAGTGATTTGACAATACTGATTTATAAAATATTGATTTATGTTCTATCTTTAAGAAACATACATGCAATAAATTCGTAAAAATGTATATTCTTACTTTCCGCCTTACGAATTCTTACTTAAGCAGATAAGTTATGCAATTTCTGTATGTTTCTTCTTTTATTTGTTCCTGTTCTCCAATTAAAAAGCCTAAAGGAGTGATGAAATACTCTCAGACACTACAAGCATATTTAAAACCTAAAATCCGGTTTCTGCTTATATCTTTTCGCGGGCCACAATAAAATGTCACCGCAGGCGCGAGGATTGGGACAATCCCATGTTTTATGGGCTTCCGCTTTCGAGAACAGAAACCTATCCGGAGGACGGGCCAGTGGTGGCAAACTTACGATTGAGCACTGGTGGATGCGATTAATAATTGAAAACTAGTCAATTAAACAGAACATTATAAGCAGCTTGGGAGAAAAGTGTATCGAAGCACGGTAACAAGGACTAGGCACAATTAACGTTTCAGTGTTCGACTAATCTATTGTAGGAAAAAGGAAATAAAAATTGTTTTATTGTTTTACACCACAGACCCAGAAATTGAAAACAATCCTGAAAAATCACATTTGTGTTTTGAGGAAATTTTGGGATTTTTTTTCGTGCCAAGAAATCAGATAAAAAAATGCTGAATTGAAGAAAATAAAAATAAAAACAAACACGTTTTTGAGCTGTAGAGATGGAGTGGTAGATCTCAAACAAGATTAATATAAAAGTATTGAAATAAAATATTTTCAACATTTGAGATTGTTCTATGTATCTATCTCTTTGAGTGTACTTTTACAGTTCTACTCGTATTAGTTTTAGAGCTAAGAAACCATTCAAAATTCATTTTATATAGTCATAATTCAAACCACTCATTTGTCATTTGCGTTTTGAGAACTTGTTAACCATCTTATCCTGCGTACTCTTTAATGAGAGATACACCATTGCTGAACTTTCATTCATTATGAGATATGAGAGAGAGAGAAGAATTTGTCCCGTCGTAATTGAACCAATTTGTTTATTGGAATATCGGCTTCTTTAGAAACACCAAATACAATTTTCACACTTGTATTTTACTTTTTATTTCTGTTCAAACTTTCGCACTCCCTAGAAAGACTAAATGAAACGACCAGGTGTTATTTATTTGTTTATTAATTTTTTACCACCAGTTGTTTATGAAAATAGACGTATCGAATATTACACAAGTTGAAAAAACTATTTCATTGAAAATTTCCATGAAACAATCTTGGAACTGTATTTGAAGGAACCTTATTTCAGGTTTTGAGGAAAAATGTGACATGTTTTAAAAAACGCGAAAATTATGTCTTTCACAGAATTTGTAGTCATCTTCACGTATCTCCTTTAACTAATACTTTTGCTCTTGTACAGTCGAACATAAGTGAATAAGAATGACATAAAAAATGACATGACACTTTACTACGATAGTTAAATTAGTTATGTAGAACTTGATATTTCAGTATACCCGATTGATCAAAAACATTTTTTTAAGTTTTCTATAATTTCGCATCCTTAATAGTTTAAGCAAAATGAAACTTGCCGGAAAGAGTCATGCAAATAACAATTTTGATACACCAAAATGTAAGAAATAATGAAACTGTTTATGGCCAAACGGTAACCTTAATTTCTCCTATAATTGCATATACAAGAAAAATTGATCAAGAGCGCTTTTACCTTTTTAGTTCTTAATGTTACTTGTTGCTTCGGTCCCTGTCTCACTTTGTTCATAACCACATCACCCACAATGTCACACTGCAGTCATGGAGCACCAATGACAACCTTCTTGCCTGCGCTGCGTTTATTTATTTATTTTTTTTTCTCGTTAAATAAGATACGATAGTTTTTTTTCACTGCCGCTCTCGACGATAGCTCTGGGCGAATACAGAGTCAAAGAATGTCCTAGGAGTATGTTTAGCTGGTGTCCAAAAGAAAACTAGTCGAACTGTACAACAGTGCACCTTTCTCGCATACTTTTTAAAGGTCCATACGTCCATATAGCCGTACAGTCCCTTTTTTCAAATTCTGTCTCGTACTTTTAAAAAACGGGACGCCACAATGACACCGTTTTTGTAACAATGGACTAATCCGCATATAGCGCCGGTCAACCAATTTTAAATTTATCATAACGAAATCCGTGGTTTGCATTAGTTTATAAAACAATAAAGCGCGAGAGAGATTCATACGCTCATGTAGCACCTAACCAGTGCTCACAACATTATGAAACCAAGAAGGAGAGATTCAGTTGTACTTCAAGGAAGGAATATCTATTCAGTTGTGCTTCTAGAGAAAGTCAAAATATTTTGAAAGACAGAGTAGCAATGTACGCTATTAGTTTACCGCCCTTAGTGATTTAATGAATACTGTAAGTAAGTTACTTTACTACGAAGATTTGATTTTTACCTAACGTCGATTGTAGTCTAGATAATAGTAATTTAGCCTACAATCGCATTTTACAATATATAGGAACAGATTTATCAAGCTTTTTTCCGTATTAAGGCCCCATAAACTTGCTTTTCTTGTATGAAAAACCGCGACTTTGCCCCGGCACAAAATGTACAATTTCTCATGTTTTTTAACACGCGCCGACCTGAGCCTAGGCAAGTCCACAGAAAATAAATTGAAGAAGCTTATTTTCACTCGCGGGCAAATACGTCAAGCCGGCGCGTCCTACAAACTCGTGAAGTTCTTCCACTGACAGCATTATTTTCGATATTTAGCACTGATCGAATGGCGTTTCGCTCTAGTCGCCTATCAGCTTCTGTTCACTAGATTTTGCGCTTAGGCTCTCTGATGGCGCGATCTCTTGCGGTTTGGTTGTGACAATCCTTCAGCGACTCGACATAGATCCAAGTCGTACCCTACTGCCAGAGGTGCCGAGTTAGACCGATAATCTATATCTCATCCCGCTGTTACCGCGTTGTTTGTCACATGTTCATTAGTCTCCGTCGACACTTGCAGTTATCAACAGCTATGCACAAGAGTACTGTTTAATCAACTACTCAAAGAGATAGTGTGAAACCGATTAGCACTCTATCTTATTAACGAGAACGACGACCAGTTTCTATCCTTTATAGATCAAGTGGTCCATAATATGTAGAAGATACTGTTATCTTGTGTTGAGAGTAGACGTTTCGATAAAATCATCTAAATGGTCTAATTGCTTACTTTTCGACAAGGGTGCAATTTCGTGATAAGACATAGAGTGGCTTATAAAGTTATTTGAGCTTCCGATAAAATCTCTCGCATCTTACGGATGGTTCGATGACACTCTGTGTTCACTGATCTAGCTCAGATGTTGAGTCTCTTCGTCGTGATGGCTGTTCTGCTATCACCAAACCAACACACAGACAGCCACAAAATTTTTATGCAATAGACACCGTCCTCTGAAGTGCACCGAAAATAGGAACTAAGCACGGACGCTCAAGACTTGCATACCGCAAGGTTGTTTGTTCAGCGATTTATTGTTAGTAAGTAACGATAGGGAAGTATTCAATGAGTACAACCAAGATGACAAGGTAAGAGATAACAGCAAAAAGATCGCCTACTTGTTCTATGTCACGATTATAGAGTTTCCGTATCTCAATACCAAGCTTATCTTACATTTAAAATTTCTGGAATGGTGATGGTGATTTTCTCACAGAACCCTGGTCACTGACTCGTGTATGCAGATCTCCTGCGATGCGAAGTTATATCTCGAATCTACCTTGTAGACATCCCTGAATGCGACCAAATTTATGTGTGCTCAGAATATAACTATGCGCTCCCACGAAGTACGTCGAATTCTAACCCACTACAGTGATCGTCGACATCGCGCTCAGACCCTGCTCGTCATTAAAGAGTTTTTTTTAATAATCAGTTGACATGCAATGTATGCTTGAGCCACGTCGGTAGATGTCTACTGAATATAACGGCCTCGAATAAAAAAACAAATGTTTAATATTTTTTCCTAGATAATAGACTGCGTGCTCCTAGCGCCGACGTCTGAATACTGTGTCGGAGCTACGAGTTAGTGAAACTCGGATTCGGAGTCACCGACAGCTGTCGTAAGCAGTACTGCATCAGGTCACACGGAGTCTACATCCGTGCTAAGGACGCAAATGGTGCAGTTGCTTGGCTGGTTGTACGCATGTCTGTCTCTGTATCCTGCGAAATGTTGCCTATTTTCTCATGTCGCAATTCCCAAGCATATCCGTTGACCTTGAGCTTTCGCACTCACGACATATTGCTACTTCACACAATTAACGTTACCTCGTACTTAACGCTATCTCTGCGTTCTTCTGACTATCTACTGCAGCTCGTCGACTTTCGTGCACCTCAACTTTACGACTTTCGTACCGACTTTTCAGGTTTCCAACTTCGGCACTTCGCATATCGGCTTCGACTCGCAATCTGATACTATTACGACCTGAGCTACACCACACTATTCGATCTCATGGCTTATGCCGCCATCAGCTATGTATTCACCAGAGATACCGAACTTGGTATCCTAACACTTCGACTTCGAGCTTACACGGTTACGGCTTAAACATCACTGTCGAGCTGTGCGTCCCTCCTGCTATTCGCCGACTACGAACTTACGACTAACGAACCCATCGACGTCGACCAATCGGCGCATGTCCGAAGCCCATCCGTGGAGCCTTCGCTATACGCCTTATCGCCTTCGCCTCGCCTTCGCCTTCGGCTGGGATTCGACTACGAACTATCGACTATCGCCTTCGTCTTCGCTTTGCCTTCGCTTCGCCTTCGCTTCGGCTTTCGCTTCGGGGCGTCGTCTTGGGCGGGGCTTTTTCTTTCGACTTCGACTCGACTTCGGCCTCTCGACTTCGACATCGCTTCGACTAATCGACTTCGACTTGACTTCGACTGCCCTTCGCTGGGCTTCGCTTGGCTTCAGCTGGCATTCGGCTTGGGCTTCATCTTGGCTTGGCTTCGCTTGGCTTCGGCTTCGGCTTCGACTTCTCGACTTTCGACTTCGACTTCGACTGCTGACTTGACTTCGACTTCGACTCGACTTTCGACTAGCGCCTTCGACTTCGCCTTCGATTCGCTTCGGCTGGCTTGGCTTGCGCTTGGGCTCCGCTTGGCTTCGGCTTCAAATTTTGGCTTCGCTTCGACTTCGACTACGGGCTTCGGCTTCCGCTTCGACTTCGATCGCTTCGACACTACGTCTTCGACTTCGACTTCGACTTCGACTTGGACTTCGACTACGGTACGGCTCCGGCTTCGGCCTTCAGCTTCCGGTTTCAGACTACGCTTTGGCTTCGACCTTCGACTCGACTTCGGCTTCGACTACGCTCGGCTTCGACTTCGGCTACCCTACGGCTTCGCCATTCCGCCTCCTTGCCTCGGCTTCGCTTCGGGTTTCGAATATACGGCTTCGGTTTCGTACTACCGGCCTTCGCTCGACCTACGATAATTCGGCTTCGACTTCGACTCGGGCTTTGCCTTCGCTTCGCCTTTGCTTGGGGTTCGGCTTGGTTGGCTTCGGCTTCTGCTTCGACTTTTCGACTTCGGCTCGGCTTCGCCTTCGGCTTCGACTTCGACTCCGACTTCGGCTTCGGCTTCGGCTTCGGCCTTCGACTTCGACTTCGAATTACGCTACGAGCTTCGCTTCGCCTTCGGCTTCGACTACGCCTTCGCCTTCGCCTCTCGCCTTCGCCTTCGCCTTCGCCTTCGCCTTCGCCTTCGCCTTCGCCTTCGCCTTCGCCTTCGGCTTGGGTTTACTCGACTTCGACTTCGCCTTCAGTCTTCGCCTTGCCTTCGCTTCGCTTCGCTTCGGCTTCGGCTGGGGCTTCGTCTTGGGGCTTCGACTTCGGATCTCGACTTCGGCTTCGATCGAAGCGTCTTCGACTGCGACTTCGACTTCGACTTCGACTTCGGCCTTCGCTCTTGGGCTTCGCTTGGGCTTCGGCTTGGGCTTGCGGCTTGGGCTTCATCTTTGGGCTTGCGGCTTCGGCTTGGGCTTCGGCTCGGCTCGACTTCGACTTCGACTTCGACTTCGACTTCGACTTCGACTTCGACTTCGACTTACGCCTTCGCCTTCGACTTCGGCTTCGGCTTGGGCTTGGGCTGTGCTTACGCTTGGCTTCGCTTGGGCTCGCTTCGACTTCGACTACGGCTTCGCTTCGCTTCGACTTCGACTCGGCTTCGACACGGCTTCGACTTCGACTTCGACTTCGACTTCGACTTGGACTCTCGACTTACGCTACGGCTTCCGGGCTTCGCCTCGGCTTCGGTTTCTACTACGCGCTTTTGTTCGCCTTCGACTTCGACTTCGGCTTCGACTACGGCTTCGGTTCGACTTCGACTACGCTACGGCCTTCGCCTCCTTTTGCCTTCGGCGTCGCGCTTCGCGTTTCGACTACCGGGCTTCGGTCTCGACTACGCTTCGCTTCGACTACGATACGGCTCGACTTCGAGCTTCGGCTTTGCCTTCGGCTTCGCCTTTGCTTGGGCTCTGCTTGTGCTTGGGCTTCGGCTTCTGCTTCGACTTCGACTTCGGCTTCTGCGCTTCGCCTTCGCTTCGACTTCGACTCGACTTCGCTTCGCTGCCTCGGGCTTCGACTTCGACTTCGACTACGCTACGCTTCGTGCTTCGCCTTCGGCTTCGACTACGCCTTCGCCTTCGCCTTCGCCTTCGCTTCGCCTTCGCCTTCGCCTTCGCCTTCGCCTTCGCCTTCGCCTCGGTTTCGGTTTCGACACGCTTCGTCTTCGGCTTCGGCTTCGGCTCGACTTCGACTTCGACTGTGTGAAATGCCCCTAATCCTTCGGTAGGGGACCAGTGTTCATTTGCATAAAAGATATATGATGATCTGTTTGACTTGCAGATTTCTATGCTAATAAAGATCTTGAATAGTTTGTGCTTCATATTTATCCTCATCTAGTTCATTCATTGTAAAATTAATTAATTTCCATAATTAATATTGATCACCAAAGAAGTAGTATATGTAAGTAGGTTTGCACTGGTCATCTCAAATTTTAAAATCTTCTTGCAAATTTTTAATAAACAGACTAGAATTACTTTTTTTCAATCTCTTTACTTCAATTTATAATTTAAATTTTGCATTACTTTTTAAAAATTAAAAAATAAATGTAAATGTAAAAAAAGTGAGCTTATAATTGAAAAGTAAAATATCTCTATTGTTCATTTAGCATTATTGGTATTGCGGTTTTTTAGCGATGAATAATTGCCTGTGAATGTGGCAATCAAGTTGTCTTCAATATCCTAAGCTGAAAGTTGATTCCACAAGATGTTTCAGGATCCAATGAATCAAGGCCCATTTAAGGAATAGCATTTTGAAGAGAAAAATATTTTAAAAAAATATAAAATTTCATAATTATTTGTCGTACATACTCTGCTGTCTAAAACTGAATTTATGTATTGACTTTTTTTTCAGGAACAAAATGTCTCAACCACTCTGCAAAGGCGGGCGCAAACTCTGTGCTATGTTGAGAACAAGACTCCCTGGTCATCGCATTTCCTTATTAAAAACTCTTCGAGAAACAGCTTCATCGTATGCTGCCCTGGATAAAAAAAAGCTCACTAATTATGATAACTTCTGGAACATCCTTCGAAAGTTGAACAGCCAGCAGTCCTTACGATCCGTGAAGTAATAAGAACCAGCAAAGACTCCCTCAAATGATCTCACTGATTGAAATCTGTCTCTGTATGGGCGATTTCAGTGGAAGATTATACCTGACACATTCCAATACCAAGCAACTCTAGAAACACAAGAATTTCTAGGTGTGACAATTAATTGTTATTGCTAAAATCATTGGAATTTAAACTTTTATAAACAATTTTTCAAAATGAAAGCAAAGTAGGATTGAAATTAACTTTTTTCGGTTGTCACATTTCATGTTTGCCTATAGCTGGACTAACTTTCCTTCGTTTTGAAATATAAATATTAGAAACTTAATTGTACATGTATTAATTTGTACTATTCTTCTTTCTAAAGTAGAGGATATTTCAAATGAATGTACAAATATGTACCTAGTATTTTATGTTTTACTATGGGACCATTTCATTTCATGTGTTCTTGTTTATTAAATGAAATAATTTATAAAAATTGTACAATAATACTATCTGAACTGTGATTCAAGTGGTATTGTATACTGGTGCACTTTGTACTTCTCCGGTTTGAATAGAAAAAAATATTTCTGGATGTTTTTTTTATACAGATTAATTATATAAACTATTTTGCTTCAATGTTGTTTCATAATTTGAAGACTATAAAAAGATATGCAGAGATTTTTATATATATTTATGACTAACTAGTGGTGTATAATAAATCTTGTTTTTTATGGGATAATTTGACATGAGATTAGAAAGAGTTGTGCACTAATTATCCTTTCTCATTTACGAAGTATTTACCCATGTTAAATATGAAACTGGTGTTTAGTTTGTAGTCACTTCTTGACATCAAAATTTAACTCACAAAATGCATGTAAAATGGAAACTATGCTGTCATTAAAAATATTGACTAGCAATCTGTAAACTACATTCCAGAAAATTGTCAGTAGTATTGGACAAAGATGCATTTTGACTGCAATAACTCAATGATTTTATATGCAAAATAAAATGGAAAAAATTTTCAGTGTAATGAGGTGTTTATAGGAGCTAAAGGAATGTTTGTGTATAAATAATATATCCTTTGAGTACAAAAGTATGGTGTTCATTAGAACTTAATTTTTTTATTGTTTCTCTTTTTAATATTCCGTCTTTATCATTTTCCTTTTCTAATTCTATTTCTATCCTTCATTACTACCTGTCCATTTCAATAATACAAGATCAGGGTAGAAAATTTCCAGGATAATGGAAATTATACATTTCATTCAAATTAAATTTTAGGTTTCAGTATAAAGTATAATACAGTATTCTTGTTTCCTCATTTCTCCATCTTTTTATGTTCTCTCAAAATGTAACAGTTTTCAGTGCTTCATTTATCTTACCAAATAATTCCCAAATAAACTGTTAACAAATTTTCTGCCTTTCTTTAATCTCATTCAGTGTCCAATTTTTGAGATTTGTCAATAAATAGAAATTTGGTGGGGTCAGATAAGGTGAATCTGTTGGATGCTTAAAGATCTTGGAACTACCTCTCTGCAAGCACTTACCATATACAGGGAGTTTTTTAAGCTGAAGGTTCATATTTTGCAATTTTGGTGGCCTTCTTTAAATAGGTTAACATTTTTGACAACTTGTATATTCTTCTTTTTTTCTTTAAGGTTAAGGAATGGTTTGAGGTTAGATGATCCAAAAAATGTTCTCATAAACACATTGCAACCAGAGGTAATCTAATTTCTGTGTTTCACAAAGAAAATGATTTTCGGAGTCTTGGAAGAAATTTCATACAATGAGCAGTAATATGTAGAGGTCCCAATTTCCAGCCTTGTGATATATGAAGATTACTATCGTATTACTTCAAAAATCAGTGAAATGCATGGCCGATCCATCTGAAGTAATAGGGCAGACCATCACTGGAGGCATCATCAAGTTATGTTGGATGATTGTCATACTTCTGATTCTAAGTTACACTATCTTAAATTGTGTATAAATGATTAGTGATGTGTAGAAGCTAAACTAGCTTCTAAATGTAGCTTGAGAATACGCACATTTTGTTGAACTCTCCTTTTGGTTGTAGTGGTAGGAGTAGAGGAAAGGGTGAGTTATTATTCTGTTAGCAATGCAGAAAAATTAAACCTGCAGTTTGTTTACCGTTGCAAAGACGTTTTCAATCACTCAGTACAAAAATGTCTACTTCTTCAAATGTTATTAATCTCGTACTTTTTTAAATTTTATTTTTATTTATCTTTAACTTTTACTCATCCTTCAACTATTTATAGTTGAAGGATGAGTAAAAGTTGGGAAAAGATTTTGGAGCTCAAGAAAATGAGTTCAGATGGTGTTCTTTGCCATATGTCACATACAGATTTTACTATTTTTTGACTAAATAAATCTAAACTTATTTGATTTGATTAAAAATGTTGACCATTTCCATGCCTTCTTGACCACCAACAATTGATATGCTTTTGATTGACATTTAAAATAACTTCTGATTTTAATACTTCAATGATAATAACCACAGACTTTATAATAATTGAAACAAGAAAAATGGCTAATTGCAGCGAATTTGCAGAAAATATTAGTCATTATATGTATTTCTAATTATGAAAGCAAATAAATTATATTTACAATATGGTATTTCTCATACATTTAAAAATACTTTATTTACTATATCATTCAAACAATAGAACTCAAATTAAACATTTTGTAACATGTATTAGGTGTTTCAGATGTCACTGTTTCTGCTAAATTTCCAAGCTCATGTGATAGCACTTGAACAGGAACTTAGGCACTGATGGTTTCAGATGCAGTGATGTATTGAGATTTGCACAAACAATTATAAATTATACCTCAAAAAGATTGTATTAATTTTAAATACTTCCAAATACTCACATGAATATCATATTGTGATCATAACTGTAAACTTGAGGAATGCTATATTTTGAGAATAACCAGCAAACCTGCTGTTTGCAGTGCACAGGCTAAATTGAAGGAATTGAATAACTTCCAAGTGTCCCATAAGATCTTACAAACTAAGTAAAAATGAGAAAATGTAATTGATTGTAACAGCCTCAGAACTCTATTGTTTCACCAGTTAATGGGATATTGTTAGAGTAAGCTTGAAGAAGGTTTAACTTGTCAACATTCTGAAATAGTTGTTTATTTTTCAGACTGCGGAAAATACAATTTTCTACACATTGAAGTATATCTGTTATTGAATCCTTCTTTCTTGCTGTTTAAATAACAATAAATTCACCTTAAAATGTTTTTCAACTTTCTGGCCTATGTTGGTTGTGTATTTCTGGCCTATGTTGATGATTTAAACACCTTCTTGCTTCCCACTGTTGAGCAAATCAGGAATGATGATTGCATCTTTCAACATGTTCGAGCATCTGTTCATACTGCTCAACCAGTGGTGGAGTGATTACATGAAAAATAACATTCCTGTAATGGACTGGCCTA
>BOPP01000771.1:0-13707 GCA_017312745.1 Gryllus bimaculatus | reverse complement strand
TTGTTTCTCTCTCTTTCTTTGTTTCTCTCTCTTTCTTTCTTTCTCTCTCTCTTTCTTTCTTTTCTCTTTCTTTCTTTTCCCTTTCTTTCTTTTCCCTTTCTTTCTTTTTTTTCTCTCATCAACGTTAGAAACACAATGTTTTCATCAATTTTGGAAAATTTAGTTTCATTATTTAATCTCCACTATTGTAAGCAATTAATGTTCGCTAATTTAAATTGCAGACATTTCTATCGAAAAATAAATACATTAAATATATTTTATTAAAATACCTGGAGTTATAAATTTATACAAAATGGTGAAATAGAATAATATCCCTAATAAGTGAAATAGAATAATAAATAAGAATTGGAGAACATATTATAATCCAGTATCACTTCTCGTCTCCTTTTTTTTAAATGGATAAATTTATCAGACTTTTACTACAATGCATGTGATTCTAGTTTTTTTATTCATTTCTCGCAGGTCACAATTTCACAGCCAAATCCGAAGGGCACATTCTGAAAATATGTCTCTGCACGTAATGTCCTACCACACCTCGTTCTCGACCACTGTGCGTCAGGGCTCCGCCAACGACGCTGCCTCTCAGCGCCTGCGATGCGGAGGGGCGGGGCGGGGCGGGGCGTGGGCTGGAGCGCAGCGGAGCGCGGAGAAGTGTGGCGGGAAACAAGTGCGCGTGGGGTGGCGCCGATGTTCGCAGCGCCTGTGCGCGAATACCGAGTGGGCGGCGGTTAACGGCGAAGCGCGCTTGTTGTTTTGGACGCGAACAAAGGTCTCGAAAGGTATTGCGCGACGCTCAAGGGGCCACGCAGGCGCCGCATGGAGCGGGGCGTGGTGGGGCGGGCGAAGGTTGGGCGGGGAGGTGTAGGAAAGCGATATGGGGCGGGGCGGTTTGGAAACGGACTGAGTGAAGCGGGGAACGTTGGTGCGGCGATGGCTCCATGGAGCGGGGCGACGCAGGCCGAGGTGCTTCTGGGTAGGGTGGGTCGGAGCGGGGAGGGGCGTGTTCGAACGGTGTAGCGAGAAAGGGTTAAGAGCTCGCGAGCGAAAATGTCGGGGCTGAGGGCGAGGCGAAGAGAGCTCTGCTAGGGACGTGTGTTGGGATTCGCTTTATATTGTGGAGCTCGCAGGGAAGCTTAGTGCGTCTTCGTGTTGTTGGGAACAGACTTGAATAAATGCCACGCTGTTGGAAAAGGGGAGAACAAGGATATGATCATAAGGTGAACACTAAAGACGTAAAGAAATCCCTTTTCAGGTTTCGCTTAATCACTAAAATATGCATATCAATTCGTGCCAAGTGATATTAGGAATCAAAAATTGTGAATAACGAAATATAAAAGTATTATATAAATTTTCTTTTTACATTACATTCACTCGTTTTTCATTAACTTTTTAATACGAGGTATTAAACCACTTCACTACACAATTCGAGTATTATGAGTTGTAACGGCAACAACGCAACTTTAATGAAAGGTTTCTGTTTCAAGTGTTGCATTTAACATACATATTTCATTATTAGGGGACTAAGTGTGTACTGTCGCACTTTGAATCGCGATTATCATTATTTTTCCAGATTATGTCAAATTGCTTTAATTATTATAGAAAAAAGTAAGTCAAATATCGAATTGTAAAACTGAAAACGGATTAAGAAATGTTCGATTAAATAAAACAATAGTGGGAATAATTACTTGGAAACAAAAGCTTATACTGTAGGTGTTGATGTTGTACAGTACGGATGATGTATACTATGACAGCAGAATCCATAACTGCTTTGTGATCATCAGACGATGCTCAGGCTTTCGAGATGGATACTATATTCTCATTTCTCAACAGTTTGTCATCTGGATACGCAAGAACATCAACCGATGTGGGTGGGTGGGGCCTCATTGCCAGGTCGAAGCTCACCTGCTCCCCGGGCTAGTACGGGAAGCATTCGCTCACCTGTCCGAGACAAAGTCCCCAATTTCCTCCGAGCGAGGAGCCCGGCCACTGCGAGGTCGAGTCCCGGCTGGGAACCACAGGACTGAGGCGGTTCTACGAGCACGCACTACCCCCCCCTCCCCGCCTTCTCGCTGCGCCGTGATGCTATCGATGTGAGTCCTGGAAACTGCGCACCCGGGCGCGAGATTCTAATTTCCCTCCAGGTCCACCAGCACCCGCAGCACGAAGGTAGCGGGGAGAGTTCTTATAGACGATGTGGTTTGTGTGCAACCTACACTATCCGAGTGTATATTATTCACAATTATTACTTGTAGAGTCTTTCAAACACAACACAATTTTCATTTAACATGGTCATGACTGAAAGCCATTCTGTTGGCCACTACAAAGAAGGAAGTTTGATTACTTTAACAGTCAAGTTGAATCAACAGTACAGAAATGTACAATGAACAAGTAAAATTGAATCGAGATAAATATTTTAAGGAGAATCGACAGTTGTCTGTTACGCTACATATCTCACACCGTATGATTTACTTTCCACGCGCCTGTATCTCTATTTTTTTGCGACGAGCAAATTACAAGGAAGCCTTTCTCGTCGGCATGATTATGCACTTTTCGGAGGAGAGGAGCGCGGATTCACGGAAAGCTCTTCCAACTCCGGAGGAGTTTCGCGCTCGCGAGTCGTGACCGGGTGTGAAAAGAAGTAGCCGCGGCAAGTTGGCGGTGGGCGGCGAGGGCGGGAGCGGGGGCGGGCGGGGCGGGGGCGGAGTTGGGCGTGCTGCATAATAAGAGCGCCGCGGCCGACTCAAGATATCCATTAGTCCTCGGGGTGCGCTCGCGCTAATGATTCACGCCCCGCGGCGCGCGGCGCGGCGCGCGCGGCGCGCGGGGCCGCGACGCGACGCGACGCGGACGCGACGCGAACGCGACGCGACGCGGCGCGGCGCGGCGCGGCCCGCGAGCGCTTCTGCGCTGCGCCGAACGCAACGCACGCGCTTTGTAAGCCCTCCCCCCCCCCCACCAGGCGCCGGGTAATAGTGGGGATGCTAAGAGGCAGCGGGCGAAGGACTCATAAATGGACGAGCAGAGCAAGGCCCACGAAATGGCGGTAAAGAGAAGGCAAAAGATATACTCAGTGCTGTTACAAAATAGTATATTGAAAAGAAGTTCAGAGTAGAGTATATTGGTATATTTGAAGACCATATCATTCCTGCTGGAAGTTTATTTTGCAATTTGGTCGCAAGTACTACAATTTACAAAACGCTACAATTATAAATAATATTAATCATTTGCAAATTTGTAATTATTGTAATATAATGTCGATAATTTCAGTAATGATAAACAGTAAAGCAATTTATATTAATATAAACATTAATAGCATTAACTCCAAATTTGGCCAATCTGTTCAGACATTTTATATCATTAAATCTTGTGACTTTCTAATTACTTTTTCATTCCACTTCCACAACACACCACCACACGTCAAAGAAAATACAACATTGAATAAAATTATATTTTAACATATATTTCGTTGTATTTCATAAAGCAATACATTTAATAAAAATATACGAACATAAATAATAACTGTTTTAACAACACTAACTCACAATTAATATAATTTATAAATTATTAGGCTTATTAAGTAATTTGAATTTTTGAACACCTAAGTTAAAGAACATGGCAAAGAACACAAATTTGAGGTTATAAAGTTTTTATTGTTTATTTTACATTCACATCTCTAACGTCCGTCCAAAGAAGGAAGTCTTCGGGTTTCAAACAAATAGTTCTCCTCGCTTTTTGGGAAACAGGTCTTCATTTATGATACTTGATGGCCATCTAATAGTTCAGGTATGCGTTTTCTGGATTAAAATGTTTTTATCTGCAGTCAAAAAAGAAGCTTAACGACACATCCCAAAGAACGATAATTAAATCACTATGGGAGCGAGTGAGAAAAAAATGTTATTAATTTCGCTTGTAATGGACAAACATTTCAGGACAACTTAAAATACAAAATTCGTCGCCATTTACTTGTCGCTTTATTGATGGTTGAAACACAACTTTGTGTATTTAAGTACTTGCTTTGCAGAGGTATAAAATTACCTGACGAGGTTTTATAAATCTTAAAAAAAAAATCCCTCCATTCTTTGAAACATTGTACGTTTATAGTTGCCAATTGCCCGTGGGGAGCTACAGATGGAGTTCTGAGAAGGAGAAATAAATTTTACCCAATAACGAACATTAGTATAAAGTAAAAAATACTCTTTATTTGATGTATGATATATAGATAGAAACAATCAAAGAATAAACTTTCAACTGGGAAAGAGAAAGAAATTTGAGAGAAAATATACAAGTTACATGAAAGATATCATAAAGTTTTCTGGGATGTTTTTGATTTCTGTTGTTTGAATTTTCTTTCATTCAGATTAACGAGTCTGATTAATAAACTACTACAACATATATTCTTTTTTCATTCGTATTCAAAATTATAGAATCCGTTGTACTTCAATTCTTCCTTAGAAGTTTTAGACACAAAAATACTAGTTATGTCTACAAATAGTAAAGAATTATATGTGATATTGTAAAAACCTGTAGTATACTAAGTCTTACATTAATATGAGACACGATTTCTCGTGAATACTATTTTTCTCGCACAATTCATTTTAATTTGCACAAGGATAAACGATTCAAAAAGAATATTACGAACTTAAACAGGGCTTAACTTTCTTTCTTCAATTATTTCAAGTTCTTTTGTCTCATGAAAACCATTTATCAGAGAGTCTTTCGGTTGAAAAGTATTGGAACCCGTTAAAAAAGCGGGGACTGGGCGCCCACAATTGCGTATTAAAAATTGCCCCAAAGTAGCATCTATCCCACATTTTCTGACAGAGGTGATTAAGAATTGCTAATGGGTGGGTAGGTAACGATGTAATCATCAATGACAAGTAAAATTTTCTCTCATTAATTAGAGCGAAATCGCAGGAAATGGAGAAGACAAATGATCATGCGACTAACTAATTGCGGCAATTAACACGGGGCGAGGCTTGAAAATAAAGAGGGCGGCGACTAATATTCACGGGGAATCCCGTCAGAGGCAGTGGCAGAAGAGGGATGGAGCAAGGAAAGTGGAGATGATTGACGAGGGCGAGGGGTAAATTAAAAATTTTCTTTACCATTTCGCGGGAACCATTTAGCAGGGTAGGGGATGTTGGAGAAAAAAATAAACAGAGAAAGACAAGTTTTAGTACTCCTTAAAAATGACGTTAATTTAATTTATAGATTTCAAAATTAATCTAAGAAATATTAAAGAAACAAGTCAAAAGCATAATGTTTAACTCGCGGCACAAATAAACAATATTTGCCGAGTACGAGTAGCAGGAATTTCTTACTTTCATCACACCAAAATAAAAATATACTTCCCGTGTCCTTTTAAAATTTAAAAAATAAATTAATGAAAAAGAAACATAAACCAGCAGTTTTAAATGCTCTCGCCAAAAAATATTGTCGATTAAGAAATACACGTGAAAGTATAACTTTAAACAAGATAAAAAAATCAATGGTAATTGTTTAACCATATTTAAAAACCAGATTCCATTGAGTGATTCTCGATTGGCCTACTTCATGTGAGGCAGGAGGGGTAAATGAAAACCAGACTCAGAAAACCTTAACTTTGAGAGGAATGTGTTCGCGTCTGTGGGCGAGAAGGCCTTCCTGTAGGAGGATGGGCGAACTCTGTACCCTCCCGGCAACCATGTCCTCGTCCGCCCACCCTCTCTCTTCCCCCCGCACTCTCTCTCTCCCCCTCTTCTCTCTTCTTTCTCTGTCCTTCGCATGCGCGCATCGCGTTTCTGTGCCTCCCAGAAAGGCGGATGAACAATTAAACCCGACGCGCTCGCAATCAGGAACCCAAATTAGAAAACGGCCAGGCCGGTTTTCCAGTCTGGGTAATTCCTACCCTCGATTCGGAGCGCGCTATAAAATTTCACGCTCTACATTTCGATTCTGCAACTAATCTTGCTGTAATGGGATTGTTCCGCGATATTTTCTTCTGCATATTAAATGCACTGTTTGGTTTTTAACTTCGTAATACCTTCTGGTGCGTATAATTTTTAGGAACCTTTCAGCACTATCTAGTATTTGAAAAATAAGCTTTTTAATGTGTTTCAAATATTTAAAATTAAATGATTGTGCACGTTGCGGTTTAAATGTTTATTTTATCATACACCAACGACCACCTTAACAAACAAAGTGAATATCCAGTATAACTCTCAAGTAATAACTCATTTATTGAGCATCTTTAGTAATTGTAAATTATTTATTTTTTTGCTCATTACAAAAACATGTTTGGAAGCCATTTTGCATTTAATTGCAGATGTTCTCGTAGTATACCTTCTTACTTACAAAAGCTACCTTTCTCTTTCTAGAGTTTCCTTTTCGTGTCAGTAATGGCAGGTCTTTATTTTTATTGTCAATTTTCCCCATTATTTCTTTACTATTACAACCTCACAATCCAGTAATTACATGTTTCTTTCCTTTCTTTAAAAATTAAAAAATATATTAGATAGTTTCTTAAAAGACTTAATTTTTAAAAATCTCTCTGGACCCTAGTTGAGCTTACTCTACATCAAAACAAGAATAAGGAATTTCACAAAAATGACGTTGTTTTCGCTATCAGTGTCATCACCGCCTGACACGAAGCCCTCGCATTCACTTTTCTGATTAATGTGTTCAGAGGCGCATAACGTACAAAGTAAATAATTCCATTAACGCTACCTCCCCCCAGTTCAACAAAGCTTCGTTCTGTTTTAGGGGGGGGGCGCTCCAACCCATCGCCCTCACTTGAGCGTTCCTCTCGCTACTCGCCACGCCACTCGACCTTTTGATATTCCAATTGCAAGCCAATCCGCGGGGCGTGGCGTGGCGTTGCATGGCGCATGGCGGGTGGCGTGGCGGGGCGAGGCGGAGCGTGACGGAGCAGACGCGGAGTGGGGCGGAGCGTAGTGGGCGGTGCGAGCGAGGCGGGGCGGAGCGTGGCGGGGCGGGGCGAAGCGAGGCGGGGCGGGGCGGGGCGGGGCGGGGCCGGAGCAGGTGGGGCGAGAGGGGTGGGACGGGAGCGTTGCGGGGCGGAGCAGGGCGGGCGGGGCGGAGCCTGTCAAGCACCGGCCGGATGAGAAACCGGGAGGAAGTAGTGTGTGAAGGACCCCGGAGACGCGTTTGAATGGGACGAAAAGAGGAGAAAGCTACAAAATGGGAGCTTGTTCTACATGAATCTATATAGTAGAAGTGTTTTGAAGAGGGGAATGAAAAAATGGTGTTTAAATAAACGTGTAACTGGAAGTTAAAGGAGTACAAATTGGAACGCAGAATAAGAATTTAGAGAAGACAAATGTAGACATGAGAGGTTTACGGAAGACAAAGGGGAAAAATATTTCGAATTACTACTTTATGCTGAAAATGAGAGATTAAACACTTAAGGAGAATTATTTATACCGTTGGCAGCACGTTGGAGTGGTCGTTGAGTAGCAAAACGAGGACACAGGACCCGTGCGGGGGGCAAACGGCGTCTGCGTGCCCAGCCGGAAGGTGGCAGCGCCCGCTGTTGGTGGGCGTGGGCGCCTGAAAGACGCTCGTCGGGGGAGGGGGGTAGGGGGGGAGGCGGGTTTCTTCGCGACCTTTGTCGGCCCGCGGGCGATTGTAGCGGTCCTTCAAACCCAACGCACCGCTCGATAAAGAGCAGCGAAGCGAGTGCGGAGGGCGCGGGCGAGGGCGGGGCGAGGCGCGCGGCGAGCGCGGGCGAGGAGATCGCGGGCAAGGGCCGCGGCAAGGGCCCGGGCAAGGCGCGGGGCGAAGGGCGCGCGGCGAGGCGCGGCGAGGGCGCGGGCAGAGGGGCGAGAGCGGCGCTCGCAGCCGCGTAATTATTTGAGACGGGGCGTCGACCGGGGCACTTAGGCGCGATAACAAGACGGCGCGGCCGGCCGCCGGCGGGCGCTGCGGGCCAAGGCAGGGCAGGGCGGGGCACGGGATGCCAGAGCGGCGGACGGGGGGGGACACACGGGTAGGTTCGAGGAAGAGACGGGCTGTGGGGTGCGATGGGGTGTAGGCAGGAGGGGACGGGGAAGGGAAGCGGGAGCAGCCGTACGTGTGAGGGGTGCGCGAGGAACGGAGAGGTTCCGGAAAGCGAAGTGACTGAAGAGGGCCGGTGGATGGGGAGCAGGACCCACACCGGGAGAGCCTGGAAGGGGGTGGAAAAATGGATGGAGGGGGAGCAGGCGCGGAGCGAGGGAAGCCGGCTTGCTCGCTTAATGATAACCGTTTCCGCCGGGCCGTACGCGCTGAAATTACCGCCCCGCGGAAGCCGCCCCGTCCCTCCCGGCCTCCTCATCCCAGCTCAGTTGCGCCCGCCGCCTCCAAGGCCGTTCCCTAGCCATTCAGTTCGCCCTGGCCGGCTCATGGGCCTGTCCCGCTCAGAGCTCTGAGTCCCACTCAACTGTTCACTGTAGGACGTTGCGCTCGCCCGTTGCCTCCAAGAGCGTTCTCTCGGTAATATGCAAAGCCATGAACTTTCAACTAATCGGAAGTTAAAAGCGTGATTGGCTTAATTCTCTGTTTTCTTCATGTTTTCGGTCTTACTTCCCCTCGAAGTATTTGTTGATCAATAGTTTATCTCACTATCAACGAATATAACTCTTTATTTTCACCTTACGTAGAGTTAAGTTAATAGAAACCCGCAACAGAAGAAGTGTTGGACCATTTCCTACTAATCGTTTTGAATTTTTTCTATAACCAATACTTTTCGAGTACAAAATTTAATTTCTATTTGTTAGTTTGAATAGACAATCTCAAGTGGCTTACACAGCAAAATTAAACCTTCCTTCATTCGAAAAAACTGGGTATTACATTTTCCTGCGCAACGTCTGGTTTCATTACTTCCCACAACATACACACATTTATCATCGAAACGTTTTTTGGTTGCACCATCCCCAACAAAACATCCTCCACACTAATACCATTTTTATTCCTGTGTGCCCTCAACGGACCTTCACCAGCTCTTTCCCCCGCCGCTGCCGCCTCGCCCTGTCGCGGCTGCTTGCCGCGGGGTGCCATCTTTGTTTGCGCCGCGTTTCAGCCTCCGGCACTTTAGGCGTAAACTACTTTATAATGTGCGCGCTCCGCCGCCACGCCGCCGCCCCTCGGTGAGTCATAACCCCATTTGGGGCGCGCGGCCTCTGCGAGGAAATGATTCGCGTTGGCGCGCCCGCCCCGTGCGAACTCCAGCCCGCCCTCCCCTCCCTGACCCACCACCCTTCCCACTCCCCTCCACCCTCCCACTCTCTCCTCCCCTCGCCCACACCAAAGCTACCCGCTCCGGGCTCGCGCTACCCCGCCCGCTCGCGACGCCAACGTGCCTCCCACTCCTTCCCCCTTCCCACCTCTGCCTCCAGGCCTCACCTCTCACACTCCCCCTTCCCCCCGCCCCGCTGTCTCTCCGTGCTTCGCTGACTCCCGCCCCGTGCCGAAAACTCCCGACGCAGCGCGCCCTCCCTCCCTGCCCCACCACCCCCCCCCCCCAACCCTTCCCACTCCCCTTCCCCCTCCCACTCTCTTCCTCCCCTCGCCCACCAACGCTACCGCTCCGGGCTCGCGCCGGCTCCCGCCGCCGCTCTCGAACGCCAACGTGCCCTCCCACTCCCTCTCCCCCTCCCACTCTCCCTCCCCTCCTCTCACACTCCCCCTTCCCCCCGCCCCCGCTCCGTCTCTCCGTGCTCGTGCAACTTCCGTCCCCGTGCGAAAACTCCAGCGCGCCCTCCCCTCCCTGCCCCCCAAACCTTCCCACACCCCTCCCGAGCTGCGCGCGACTCTCTCCTCCCTCGCCCACAAACGCTACCGCTCCGGGCTCGCGCTACTCCGCCGCGCTCGCGGACGCCAACGTGCCCTCCCACCTTCCCTCTCCCCTCCACTTCCTCCGCCCTCCCTCTCACACTTTCCCCCCTTTTCCCCCCGCCCCCGCGTTTCTCCGTGCTCGTGCAAACTCCCGCCCCGTGCGAACTTCCAGCGCGCCCTCCCCTCCCTGCCCCCAACCTTCCCACACCCGCCCACCCCACTCTCTCCTCTAACCGCCCACAACGCTACCGCTCCGGGCTCGCGCTACTCCCGCCGCATGAAGCAACGTGCCCTCCCACTCCCTCTCCCCCTCCCACTCTCCCTCCCTCACCTCTCACACTTCCCCCTTCCCCCCCGCCCCCGCTTTCTCTCCTGCTCGTGCAACTCCCGCCCCGTTTGCGAACTCCAGCGCGCCGTCCCCTCCCTGCCCCCAACCTTCCCACACCCCTCCCACTTCCCACTCCCCCTCCTCCGCCGTCGCGGCCGGTCGACGCTCGCCCTTCCTCTTCAAGTCCCCGCAACGCTCCTCGGCACGCGGCGGAGGGGTGTGTTCTGTGCGCCATTGTAGGTTTTTGGCACATCTCACGTGGCAATATTTACCATTACCGGCCAATGTGTATACTATTTATATTTTGCTATACTGACGAGTTACATGTACATCAACTGTAGATCGTGATCATCTTCTAACTTTCCGAAACGTCTTCTGTAAAATTATATAGCGGAGGGTGTTTTGCGACAAAGTTGTTTTTTTTATAAGTCTTATGTATATTTCGTGTTTATATGAATACCTTTGTTGTTCCTCACACGCTTTTCATTGCCAAAGGAGAAAGTAAGACTGACAATAGGTTCTGATTTTTTTTTATATCCATAGGCCATTCTTGGGTCTGTGTGTTAACTGTTTACTTCTTACGTATGTCTTCACTGAGTCCTCATTTTTAATTTCAGGGTGTGGTCCTTGATTGAGAATAATACACTCTCTGTGAAAAAGTTGTAGATAACTGCTATTAAAGCTCTTGTTGAAATTTTGAGTATTGTTGTTAAAAGCCATGATAAAGGAAGTGGAATTATTATGTCGAAATCAGAAAAAAACATGCATACAAAGAAAGCCAATAAGAAAAACAAATTACGTAACTTACTTATATTAATTCCTGTTTATGAAGGACTAAGCAGTTATGGCCGTTAAGACACTAAAACGAAAACATGGAATCTTGTCAATCGACGCCCAAAACACCGAGCCTCATTGTACAGCAAAGATTACGTAACCGTGCAAAGTTTCTTGGAGGCGATGTTTGCAGCTGGAAAAAAGCAGCGCGGGCTGGAGAGGGCCGCGACGGCGGATATTTTCTTTGCCTCTCTCAAATTACCCTCTCGAGTTGCTGCCAGCAGGAGGCTCCCTCCACTTCCACGGCAAATACTGCGATGTCGAGGCACAGAAGGCCGAGGCGCAGAGAATGCTAGTCGAGTTCAGTGGCCTGAGGGGCGCTTCGCAGCAGATTTCACAGAGGGCCTCCTCCTACCTCTGCTCCCCCACCAAACTTTAACACAACTATTGGTGTGCTGTCATTCATATTTGGCGTTACTGCTTTTAGTCACTTTCCATTCGATGTTAATTTTAAGAATATCCATAACAACAGGCCTTTTATTTGTCTTTCCTTTAGCTGCGGCTGCAACATTTTCCCACACATCACCAACAATATATTCTGACTTAACAACTCACCCTACTTCTCATAACATTTCTGTACCACCTTTCATCAACTTTTCTTTCTGGATTAAACTGTTCCCATTCGCTTCCCAAATCTCTTATACGCCTACTATACCACTATCCAAATTCAAATTAAAAAGTCAAATATATCTAACCTTCTGTTACTTTCTCCTTAGTGATCTGTTTTAATGCGTGGTATTCTTTACTCTGTATTTCCATTCTTCGACCATCTTTTCCGCTGTTGCGTATTCTCCTCTTGTTCCTGATTTTGTACCCTATTCTATTATCAACCTTTATGTACCCATCCGTTATCTGTCAATTTCTTATATGTTCTCGCCGTTCTCGAAGATCAGCAAAATACATCGCATTCCAATACATAAAAATGCTATATTTGGTCAGGTATCCTTTACTTCACGATCGCCGTTGTTCATTCAACATTAACAAGTGTTTTCATTGCTTTGACGCGAAGCGCAATTCGGCGCGCTCCGCGCGTGTCACTGAGCCACCCACACGGCGCGTTGGTGGGTGCGCGCGCCGAATTTGCTGCCGCCAGCCAGCCGGCCGGAAAGATCAAGCCTGCCGATATTCCTTACGCGCTTTGATGTCAAAGCCCCTTGAAGCTCCCCGCTGCAGCTGCGCGAGCGCTCTTCATAATTAGCCTAGCGCAGGCGGTGCTGATGAGGACTGCCCCCCCCCGCTCCCACATGAGCAGCTGCGCAGCGCTGACATCACTTTTCCCTCCGAAATGGCACGAGGAGTTTCGTACCAATATGCAACATTATTCCTCAGTCCTCACTTCTTTTCGATTGTTATTGATACCAGCGCACCTGCAGTTTTTGTTTACTCATGTGTTGCGCCTGCGCACCAAGTGTGGCTTGAGAAGGCGTTATTTTAGAGAAAGAAAAAGGAAATACAATATGAAGAAAAAAATATTGCAGTTGGGGCAAAAAAATAGTGAAAACAGACGCAGACACAAGGATACGTGAGTGCCACCAAAGAAAGTGAAAATTGGAAATGTGTAATACCCCAAAAAGGAATATAAGTGAAAAATGGTTTCAAAAAAATTGTATCGTATTGGCGAAGTACACGCAGAATGGAAGAGTTTCGCCGCCAAATGCCACATTCGCTATGTTATTTTCATTTTTAGGAAGCCCAAGTCGTCTAGCCCGCCCCATTGAGGATAATGGTGGAATGGCGCGAGACCTTGAACCTCAAATATTCGGAATTATTGCCAACACCGTAAAGACTATCAAAGCTAACCTCCACCCACGCACTCACCTTGACATTTGGACAATTCCTCAACGTTTCCCAGCTTTACTGATCTCCTGCCTAAGCCGGTAACTCTCTTGTTCTTTCTCTATTCTATCCCTCCCCCCCCACATCACACACACTTGCCCATATGTCCCTATGTTGTGAGTTACCGTTGTGTTGCGCTTTCAACGCATTATAAATAAGTTATACACAAATGGCATTGTATTACAAATATCAACATATTCTTGTGGTTTAAAAAAAAAAAAACATACTGGGAACAAAACATGAATTAAAAAACTTTCTGCAAATCCAATTAAAACAAATTAAAATGAATGCATAATTAAACCGATCGAGTGATTCCCAAAAGAAAATACAGAAAAAAATGTCTTGACTTGTTCATCACTCACGAGGCTTAAAAATTCATTCTCTGTCATTAATCCTGTTAATTACCGTCTAACACTAGTCCCGCCTGAATTATAGACTTGATATTAATTGTTGCAGGGTTGTTTTTGAAAATTTTTCCGATTCACTTAATCTATTTGCTTGGAGGCAGACATCCACCTCCTCCGTAAGGTTCCCCTAGCAGCCCCCTGTCCAAGGCCACGCTCCTTAAGAGGAAGGGACCACCAAAAACCAATAGCCTCCTTCGTATCACAAGGCATTTTGCACCGGTTAAAAACTTTTACCATGAATACCCATTATTAGTTTTGGACTAACCATTAATTTGGGGGACATTCTGCCTTTGATTTAATTTGGTTTTAACTTGTATAGCCGTTTTTTTTCCGTGCCCCCCAAGGCTTAGGTGGGCATTTGGCTGGGACCCCGGAAACCTGGTTTTTTTTTTTCCCGTTTCTCCCGGAAAACCCCAACTCTCCGACCCACCACGAGCGGTCTGTTCTCGTCGCACCCCTCTCTGTACTTCTCATTCTCTCTCTTTTTTG